>LGRX02022860.1:50558-72866 GCA_001247695.2 Cymbomonas tetramitiformis | reverse complement strand
CTCGTCACCTTCGCCCCCACGGGATCGCCCACCACACTCGCTCCCACCACGCTCACCCTCACCACCGTCGCTCCCATCCTGTTTCCCCTCACGGGAGCGCCCTCCAAAGTGGGCGGGGCGATAAACGAGTCCGGGCACGAGACATTCATTTCCGAAGGGTCGCATACCACGACAGAAATTGAAAACGTCGATTCGGTCGACGATTCTTCGAAGAACACCTCGCCTCACGCGAATCAACAATTCGAAGCAACGACTTTCGGTCCAACCAGCAGATCCGACGCGGCGTACGATTTTGAGGTTAGTCCGCGGTCTAATTGTTTCTCCGAATGTGACGCTTTTACACTGACGAAATAATTGTACACAGGCTGTACGGTTATGCAGCGACGATATGAATCTGATCATACCGATCGTTGCTTACGTTATTCTGGTGTACGAGGTGTTGTTGCGCGGTTTATTATTTGCTTGTAAGCGAAAAATGATACGTAAGAAAAGTTCCGAGATCTTGAACGCGCGCTCTCCCACTACCATCTATGAAGACGAAACGCAGATCGCTTGGAGAATGTCGGCGTCTCCGACCACAAATAAACTGGCGAACTCGAACGACGCCCTTTTCCACGGTTTGATGTTCACGATACGCAAACCTTCGATCGACGACCTGCTCACTTTACGAGGCGCGTCGGGCAACACCTCTAAAACTCATATTTTTCGAAGCGTTGCGTTGATATGTTGGCAGTGGTGTATCTGTCGCCGTCGCCTTCGTCACCGAACACTGGTCAGACTGCTCGAGCTAACCGATTTTGAGGTGAGGATTTTGCGAAATTCGTATACGCTACATTACGCGCCGACATTTCAGACGGAAAACAATATCCGATCGATGCGCAAATTTGGCACGATCGTCACTTTGGCATACATGGACGTGTTCGATTTATGGAAACATGTGCCTCTGCGACTTCAGTCGTTTAGACGAATTCAAGAAGAGCGCGCCGTTTTTGAGGTTATCGAAGGTCGTGTTCGATACCTGACGTATGTGCGCGATTTTTTTGAGAGTCGTAAACGACTCGAAGATGTCAAGACGATGTCGCAACCGACAGGTTTTTATCCAACCTTCGAGGCGAGGCACGTGCTATTTATGTGCGTGTTGATTTGCGCAAGATATCATTTCAACCTCGCGGCGTGTCACGAATTGCGAGACGCTAAGGGCTTCGGCGACGACGCCGGCTCGAGATGTTGCGAGGGCTTACGAATGGTGCACGGATGCGACGACCATTACAACTGCGACCATTTCAAGGGCGACGTCGTTGATATCTTTGTGTACGACCAGACTTTTTGGGGGACGACGGCGGAGTTTGGATGTCTCGGCTTATCCGGGTTGTATTTTTTTGTTGTGACGACGGCGTGCATATCACGCAAAGGGTTCGATCGTGTAATCCATAATCGGCCAAACACAAAAACGTGCTTTCACGACTTGATACTGTGTATCGCGAACCTCTTCATCGCTCACATGTGGGGAGTGCGGTTAAAGCGCGTAGGAGCGGAAAACATCGAAAGGGACCTCATATGCGATTGGTCGGTTTTCGTCGCTTTGGACGTCGCGTTTTGTCATATCGCGTTACGTCTCAGACTGGTCGTCGGCAGACTCACTCGGGTAGTGCCGGTCGAACCGGATGAAATCGCGGGGTACGATATGGTGTGATTGTGTGTGGACTCTATGTTTAAGTCGTCCCTTTCGGAACTGACCCGACGAACGCATATATATGATCGCGGGTCGCGTCGATAACCCGAAATGGCGTTTGATCAAACGGCGCTCCGATACTTTGTAGATGGCTCTTCCACGATGTCTAACAGCGGAGCCGTGGAAACATTGATTCAACTGGTCATGTGCCTACGCACCGTGTTCCCTTCTCAAACACGCTTTCTTCGTGCGGATGTTAGTCGCACCATACCGAATCCCCGACTGACGAAACAATGGATTCATCCTAGGTATATCGCGGAATATCCTGAAGTCACAAAGGTTCCTATGTCGCCACCGCACGAGCTGCGAAGCGGTGACATACTGATCGTGCCGCATACGACCGCTTGCCCTACGCGTTTTGTCGATCGTGGAATTCGAGTATTCGTGTATGTGCTAACTTCGGATGATCTGGTTGAGTCTCTGTATTGCGAATACATCTCGCACGGCTACGATGACACCAAACGACGCGTGATTCGACCGTACGTATCACCGTCGTTGGTCGCAAGGGCTTTGCCTCTCGACATGAGCGGTGTTAGAAAGATCGTCTTGATGAGCGGAAAATCTTCAAAGACGATCGTCGAGCGAGTTCGAATGGCGTGCGATGCGCTTCTCTGCGACGTCGTGCTCGTGAGGGGATATCGGAGAGAGAGTCTACCTAGATTGTACCGGAGTGCGGCCGTGTTCGTCGCCTGGTGCTTGTCGGGCTTTGAACGAACCGCTTTCGAAGCGACAATATTCGGCGCGGCGCTGATAACGTCGGACTGTCGAACCTTAACCGATTTTAGAGACATCCCCATTAACAAGAAGTACGTATTGAGAACGAACGAATCGACCACTTTAAAAAACGCGTCGTCATTTTCCTTGATGGAAGTGCTGAAAGAGTGCCTCTCGCACTATCGCGGTACGCTGCCGTGGATGGCAAAGACGATGCGTCAATACCGGGAGCAGCTTTCAGAACACAGCATGATCGCGGACGTTCGCGCCGCGTTTGCTCTTACCGCATCGATGGAATCGAGCGGCTCGCTCTCACCACGGGATTTCCAAGTTTTATAGTCTACCCAAGAAAAAAGTTCTGCATGCTAACATCGCTGGTCGCATAACATAGAACAGACACAACGTTTAGTCTACAAGAGCGCTTCGATGCTTAAAAACGCAACGTTCTTTTAATAGAAACTCTTTCGTTTTGAAACGGACGATATCAAGGTGTGGTTTACTGCAGGTCAACATTAGCATAAACAATTTCAAATCTTTTTATTTGATAATTAGGTGGCCTGAACATAATATGCACTTCGGGGAGTCAAGTGGTCAAGGCATGACGAAGTTATGGTCGATACCGTTCCGCAATCTCCCATACGTAACCATACTTAAGCACCAACTAGAAACACGTACATCTCGAGATCTAGAGCTGCGTTTTTATGCTAATGTCGACCTGCAGTAAACCATACCTTGATATAAACATATGTGCCACTCGCGGTGTCAAGGCGTGCTGCTCTACGCACGATAGATTCTTAACACTTCGTTTATCGCACAACGGCATATCGGGCAACATTTCACAGCGTCGTGATGCGCGCACGCGTAGCACATGCACATGTGTCCGCACGGAGCGAAGGCCATGCACGATGCGTGTTCCAAACACGCCACGCACGCATCTTTTTCATACAGTCCATACGCGACGGCCTTGCTTTCGTCGGCGTCTCCGTCAGGTTGCTTTCGTTCCGTCAGAGACTTCGCGTCCATGGGTGATTCCACAACGGCGATGTCTTGCGAAATCAGTACCGCTTCGTCGACGACGTCAATTTCGGTAACGCCGGGGGGCGCGACACTTCTGCTCTTCTTTGCACGTTTTTTTCTTGGCTTTTTCATGGATTTCGTCTCTTCTCGAACGAGCAACTCTTTGGCGGCCAATTCGCTCGAAACGCGAGCCTCGTCGACAAATGTCTGTATCAAAGTGTGCACTTTAGATCTCGCTTCCGCGGTTTCTTCTTCGCCTCTTATGGCCGCCCACACACCGTTTTTTGGACGAGTGTATCGCGATGCGATGCGATCGTTGTGTATCATAGGGTAAAGAGAAGGCTTGTATCTCAGGAATTCGGAAACGGCTGTATAATTGGTGCAAAGGACCGCCGTCGACAAAGGGGTTTCGCCGGTGGAGGCTACCGTCTCCATCCATCGTCTACACATGACCAGGTTATCTGGCGAGGCGTTCGATCGCGCACTCGTCGTCACGAGCTGCATCAACTTTGAAACGACCCGCACCAGCTTCGGCTCCCAAAAGCACATCGCGGCGTAGTGCAAAAAGTTGTGACCGTCTGGTCCGACAATCGCGTTCTGAGGTGTCCATATCCAGCGCATCGCCTTATGGAAGTCGGTATTGGTGACTTTCAAAATCTCGATCAGATTATTCACGGATTCCGCGCACGCGAAGAAGCAGCTAAAATACAACACATTCATGCAGAATTGATCCGAGTGACGCCCATGAAAGGATTCCTTGAATGCTCTGTCCATCACTTTCACGTCGTCCCCGTAGAAGAGGTCCGCCTTTCCGCTGATCACGGTCAGCGTGCATCTCATTTTTTTCCCAAGGCGAGGACCGTTCGAGATCGTGATGTCGTAAGAGGCGACGCCGGACGACAGCAACGCTTTCTTTCGTAGCCGCTCGTTCCACGTGTTGATGCATCCGCTTTGAACGTTTACGGTTCTCAGCATGACCTCCCCTACAGTGGCTTCGATGCAATTCACGTCGCCTTCCGCGATCTCGCGCCACAATGGCGAATCGTCGTGCCACGCGATAACAGAGTCGCCGGCGTGACCGATCTTAGAGCTTATGTAGACGTGCGTGTTTGGGTACACGTGTATGAGACACGTGGCGCTCGATACGCTCACCGAATTTACCTCGAGCCGAGCATAAAGGCCGCTTGTGCTACTGATGTCGCGAGGTCTCATGTCGGGTGATGAGTATGCCACCTTTTACGCTTTAATCCGCTTCGTCGCCTATTTATACTTGATGATTTCCGAACCCGCTATAAAGAATGTTCGATCGAACGGATCGATCGTTATGGGACGTGTATCGCACAAAGGAAGGTTCGCCTCGGCTGACCTTTTTAGCGTTTATAGGGCTGATCTTTTATAGGCTGATATATATATAAAAAAAATGGGGGATCCCGTTTTCAAAATACTCAAACACGTGGCATACAGTCCCCTACTCTTCGTTCAAAGCCAACTCTAATTCTTGCGACGCTTGCTAGCGGGCATCTCGGTCTGCGTCTTCACCTTCCTCGTCGTCGGTGCTGAACAAATGCTCGTCGTAGTGTCCGTCGTAAGGGTCTTCCAACGTTACGTCGGCCTCATCGATTTCGGCGGTTTGCTGCATCCTGATGAAGAAGGCTTCATCGGGTTCGAGCGCCTTCAAGTACGTGCCGCGGTCTGAGCGAAGTACGCTTTCGTCGGTACGATTCTTTTCGCAAACCCAACGACGATCGGGACCGGGACACCGGGTGCGTCAAAGCACGCGTCATCCCAAGACGCGGATTTGTGACAGCGCGAGAACGTCAAGTATTTCTCGAACTCGTTCTTTATGTTAAAGTACGGTCGGCCCGTCGCGTCCTTGCGACCCAGCAAGAAGACGGTCTCAGATCCCTGTTCGCCGTAGTTCAATTCGCACGATATTCCTTTCTTGGCGTAATCGAATCGTCCCTCTAGAAAATCGTCCATCTCGTCAAAATCATCGACTAGGTGCACGTTCACCTCCTTCAAGGTCTGGACCCGTTTCCACTGTGAAAGGTGCTCGTCCTTGGTGACGTACGTGCTCGAATCCGACTTCAGCACCGCCCCGTTGTCCGTATTCTCGATGTGCCACCGTTTGAGCAGACTGTCGCGACGCCAAGTACAGGGCCACGAATTCTCGAAATAGCGCCCGTCCTCGCCTTTCACTTCTACAAACGTTTGCCCTTGCGAATCTTCGCGTCTTCGTAAATACACGGTGATCGGAGCTTCCATAGCGCATCGCATCTCGCACTCGAGTTTCATGTCGACGCGTGTTCGGTAGCTCAAGATTGGAACGGGAAGGGTGACATGCATGACCGTGTTACATATCCCGATAGCAGAATTCGATCGACCGAGCGGGTTTCACAGATTGCTAGGCTTGTAGCTGTAGGCCATCCGAAACCCGATCGTTCGATTATCTCATCATTCGCTTATATTTTACAAGAATGAAAGAATAAACAGTGAACGCCGACTAAGGCGTGACCATGACCGACGCTAACAATGTCATCCTGCTGCTCTATCATGCGCGGGTTGGCCCTAGAACACAAGGAGCAAAGGTATGGTCTTCGGCGGGGAAGTGTGTACAGGGCGCACAGTCGCGCGGGGCGTAACTTTGTCAGCATCGGAAGAGACTTGCCGGCTGTTTTTCGATCGGTGTGGGAAATCTATGGAAGCGATATCCTCACTCTTCACAGTGCTGCTCTCATTTTTGCTATGTAAGAACGATGCGAACTTCGACCCATCACCACCAAAATTCTTTATTCGAGTACAAGATGTAAACGACGAAACTTCCGAAATTCCATTGCGAAAAGCAGGGTATACGTGCGCGCGAAAAAACTCAACCATCCCATTTTTTCGATGGGTCACCCTTCAAATTTCCAAGGAAACTCGCATCGATCATCTCGAATTTGAAAAAAGGCCTTCCAAATTCTGAGAATCCGAGGCGAGACGGCCTCGGAAATTCCAAGGCTCTCAGAATTTCGCGCGCGCGCGGGGTGTCCTACGCGCGCGCGAAAGAACTCAACCATCCCATTTTTTCGATGGGTCACCCTTCAAATTTCCAAGGAAAAATCGCATCGATCATCTCGAATTTGAAAAAAGGCCTTCCAAATTCTGAGAATCCGAGGCGAGACGGCCTCGGAAATTCCAAGGCTCTCAGAATTTCGCGCGCGCGCGGGTTGTCCTACGCGCGCGCGAAAGAACTCAACCATCCCATTTTTTCGATGGGTCACCCTTCAAATTTCCAAGGAAAATGGCATCGGTCATCTCGAATTTGAAAAAAGGCCTTCCAAATTCTGAGAATCCGAGGCGAGACGGCCTCGGAAATTCCAAGGCTCAGAATTTCGCGCGCGCGCGGGTTGTCTTACGCGCGCGCGAAAGAACTCAACCATCCCATTTTTTCGATGGGTCACCCTTCAAATTTCCAAGGAAATTCGCATCGATCATCTCGAATTTGAAAAAAGGCCTTCCAAATTCTGAGAATCCGAGGCGAGACGGCCTCGGAAATTCCAAGGCTCTCAGAATTTCGCGCGCGCGCGGGTTGTCCTACGCGCGCGCGAAAGAACTCAACCATCCCATTTTTTCGATGGGTCACCCTTCAAATTTCCAAGGAAAATGGCATCGGTCATAGGTATGTTTTTACACGTAACGGTACCGTTGCGATTAATGTAAAATACAGACATATACCGAAACTCGTGCACACTAAAAAAGCAAACAGCGCGTCACCATGTGATCGAACACGCGACTTTGTTGGGACTCAAGTAAGATATGTACTTATCGCCGTCGTTATTGATACACTCGGAAAGCTTATGCATGGCCTCTCGTAAAGCTTGGAAAATGTGGTTGTCATTGTGTTTTTCACACCAGATGTTCGTTAGACGATCGTAGGTTATGGACTCTCCACTCGTGCCTACTAACAAGTCGACGAGTCGGTCTTGCACGTGTGCGCTGGGGTACTCGTGTGTTTTGTGACACACCCAAGATTGTTTGAGTTTGATGACGTCGTTCGTATGCTGACAGTTGGAATAAGTTTGGTGTATGACATTGTTAAAGTGCATCATGGTAATCACTTTAGCAAGCTCCTCGGCAGTGACCTCCACCGAAATCGAGGGTTGGAGCGCCTTCATGAACGCGACGACCTCTAAATCGTTTTCTATCGAGCGCTTGCTGGTGCTTTCGCTATAAACGTCATGCACGTAACTGTCGACAAACTTGTAAAGAATATCCCACCATAGTTTTAATGTTTCGAGCATCGGCGTATTCGCGCGACCGGTGTTTTCGTAGATCGTCGGGAAGTGGATGATAGCGCTCACGTCGCTGTAATGCGTTTTCATCAACCGTTCTATCGAATTCGGAGTCAGATTGCTAACAATCGCGGGTATGGCTCCAGGCGCGTTGTTTGCCAGGAGCATGCAGCCTAAGTTGATGGATTCTGCCGTGCCTAGCATGAGAGGCTGCACTACGGCGGACAGAGCGTGACAGGATCCAATAGTCCTGGCGAAGTGATGGTTCCAATCGTCAGCCACCAGCGCATGCACGATGCCCAGGTGCACCGACCACGTGGACCAAGTCATAAACGACGACACTATTCGTTGGAAAGTCTTTTGATCGTCTGTAGGGTTCGTCGACGACGCGCCAAAGGTCGACCCGACGTACTGCAGATTCGCGTCGAAATGTACGCAGCCGCCGTGCGAGTGGTAATCGAGGACGGTCGATTCCATTTGACCGCTCGGAATTTCGATTTGGTACGATCCACCCGTTTTTTCTGGGTCCGCAGGTCTGAGAAAGGTGCACATAGAAGTTCTACGCATCCACACAGCGAAATTAAATTTGTCGTAATAAGTAGACAGACCAACCAACGTCGAATCCAAATCGTTTAGGGCGGGATTCCACTTGTACAAATTTTCGAGTTTTTTCATGTCTGGGGGTTCGTAAGCCAAATCGTATATGTAGCTATTTAGGAGCAGATTGTGAACGTGCGCCTTGATTTCTAAATCGTTTATATTTTGAACCAGCTGTTCACTTGAGATTCTGGCGTTGATATCGAAGGGACGGAATATAAAATTGATTCGACGCCACGTATTTGTCCGATCGTTCGTTGGTGACGCCGTGTACGTCTGGAATCCGTTTGTAAAGGCGACGTCCGCGACGCGTTTCTTCGACAAGTCGCTGACTTTCTTCAAAGTCGCCATCCTAAAAAGATTTCGAAGGTGGGGGAGTGCATCGCATATGCTGTTCACATCGGAGGGCCAACCGAGCCTATTTTGATATGCTTCACGCAACGTTTCAAAGTGTGATGAATCGTTTTTTTTATCAAGTGAAAACAGAAGCTTCTGCAGATGCACATCGGAATCGGTCGGTTGAAAGTGTGGTTTACCAAGAATGACCGCGTTCGCCGACATTTTATATACGAGCGGCGCGTGCGCGTATATATATACAAAGTTACGGGTCTTGAGCGCGAAGCGATGTATATTCGGTAAGCAAATGTCCAGAGGATCAAGTTTGCCTTGACACTGGAGACGTAACACTAAGTCGAACACGGCAGTTCTAAGCGACGATGTCATGTCATATACACACGATCATTCGCTGCACTGTAAACGGCTACAACTCGATGGAGGGTCGAGCCTAATCTAGATCCTCGCACAAGCCAGCACAAGCACCGACGACGCGCGTCACATCTCCGATCGCACCCGTTCTTGTGTTCCTCGGCCCCACCTTGCACCGTTTCAATTCAGTTGACGTCGCAACCTATCTAATCTCGAGAGCGTATCGGGTGAAAGCTCAGGCGGTGAGGGGGTTGATTGTTGCCTCCGACTCTCTCCCAGACGCTTCCATTCCTGCTTGGCTGCACGATCAACCTAGCATCATGATGCCAAAGTGTGTGACGGTATTTTTATTATAAAAATCACGTCTGATAACCTTTTTCACTTCAACTTTCTGACCCCGCCCTACGCGGTCCACTGTGCCCCCCACCTTGAGATCGTCCAAGAGAAACCCGCAGTACACATTCGCGCGCATGGCCGTTTCACTGATGGAGTCGTGTTCGGCTTGTGTTTGGTGTTGGTATCGGGTGCTTGCATCACGTATGTAAATGGGCGTGATCGCGATGCGTATCATGTACACGATCAGGCATAAGAAAGACCAATTGAAAGTGTAAAGGATCATCGCGGTCAGCTCGTCGTCCATGACGTCTTGCACGGAAGGGCGTCTGGGTCCGCTGCACTCGCGTCGTTACCGAATAGCGGCTGCGCCGAGCGTATCGTTGTCGCTGACGTCCTTGGCTCGGGCGAGGTAGTCGAACGAGAGCGCCAATATAAGTATACGCGTATAAACGACGTCGATCGTTCTTGCAGCTCTTCGATGCAATGTTGCGGTCGTCCTTTCGCCTTCCTGATCGATGCGATGGCGCTCTCGCCACGAGCTCCGGAACTGCCGATATCTTTCGCCGCTATGCACGCGCCTATTCCGGACGAGATCGCTGCTACCAAACAACGTTTATCAAACGGCGAAGCCACCGGAATTGAGGGCCAGTACGAGGTGGACGTCGATCGCAGAGCGACTCGGATAGCGCGATTGGCTCGCATGTTGGACTCCGATGTCTACCGCATCATGCACATCGACAACGGCGAAGCTTTCAAAGCGATCGAGCGACTGAATCGAAAGAAACTCCTGCTGATGAAAACGTTGCGCATCGAGAGTTACGCTCCTCTCATGCGGGATCACAGCAAGGACCTGCTAAAGCCGTGGCTGCTCGAACTCTTCGACTCTTCGTCGATCTGCACCCGAGAGGTCCTCTTCTTGTGGAACTTCGTCGCCGTCAAATTCCTTCGCGTCGAGTGCGACCGACTCTCGCGAATGCTCACGCCCGCGTCCACCTCCTTATCCGACATCGACGGCGCCGCCATCGTTCGAGCGACGACGGTCGATAAAGCTTTTCTATTCTATCGCTGCTTTCAATTCGAATGGTCTCCCGTCGCGAGCGTCACGTGCGAGTCCAACGCGCTGCAACGCGTCGTCCTGACCTTCGTCCAGGTGCACCTGCTGCATCATCGGTCCGTCGCGACGCCGCAGTCCGAGTTACGTGTCACGCGCCAAGGTCGAACGCTTAGCTTCACGAGCACCGATCGAGACCACATCGTCCGCGTCGAACGAAAAGCGTGTGACGGAATTGACGAGGGCACTCTAGTGGACGCGAACACCTTGGAACTGGACGCGTTTCGTTTGCAAGAAGCGGTCGACCATCCGTGCACTCCGCGGAACACGCTCGCCGACCTGCGCCGCCTTCTGGTGCAAAGCACGGACGCGTTCATCGGAGACACGGTCAAACGCCGAATCGGCGCGTTGTACTGCGTCCTCTCGGAGGGCGACGCGGACTACGCGCGATGTTTGCGCTGCGTCGAGTGGGCGAACCTCGATCGGACGAACGCGGACGTCACCGTTCTCGTCGTCGAGGGCTGATCCGGTCGAGGCAAGAGAACGCCGAAACGCCGCGGTGCACGACGAAACCCACCGCTCCGCGCTCGCCAGGTTATATATACGCACGGGTGCTTGTTTCCCTCTTTCGACGCCTCGCGAACCGATCGGGGCTCATGTTGGGCGAATCGGATAACACCAGCGCACTACTGACGCCCCGGGCGAGGCGATGGCCGCGACTGCGAGCTTTTGTGACGACGCTGCTCGGTCGCATATACGACAATTGCTTACGTCCGATGGTACGCGAGGCGTCGTTCGACGACAAGCATTTTTTGGCTTCAAGGAGCTTCAAATACCATCCGATACCAAGCGTGGACACCACTTTCGACGTCTGCGTCGTCTCGAGCGAGGAGTTGACGCCCGAGGCGTTCTTTTTTGCAGAAAACCGATACGTCCCTGTAGCGTCCGTCCGCTCGCCATCATATCGAGCCTTCGAAGGAGAATCTGTGATGGACCGTAGCAAACTCGGTGGTGGCGCTTACGGAGAGGTATATTGTTACGCGCGCGAAGAGGACTTGGCCAACGCAGACCGAGAAGCGATCGCGACGGAGGCCCCGGCGCACCTGGCCTTGAAAATATCTCGTTGCAACGACGAGAGTGCCATCTTAAGGGAATGCTTGGACACTACGATGTTCGGCGACACGTCCGACCGATTCGTGGCGATCATTCCCTCGAAACCGCTTCGCCCGATTGTGAGGGACGACCAAACGCTTTCTGTCGAGCAGTGCGTCGTTCGAGATACTCGAGGCGTCTTTAGCAGCTACTGCGTCATGCCAACGTGCATGTGTGACCTTCACACCTTCTTACAACGAGAAGCTAACCGCACGCGCGTTCTAGCGTCCGGAGAAGACGGGTTCCTTCGCATCTTGAAAGTCATCTTGCACTCCATGCGCTTTCTGGACGAGCACGATATGGTTCACACCGATCTCAAACTCTCCAACATACTCGTGCGAGAGGTCGATTCGGAGGGCGTACCCGCGTGCGAACTAGGCGACATCGGTTCCATCGCGCCCAAGCACGTCGCTCACAAACTTATCTCCACGTTCCCCTCTCCTGAATATTACACGCACGGATACGAGACCCCTCAACGCCTATGGTCCGTAGGCGCTTTCATCTCCGAGTACTCGGCCAACGTGTGCGGAACGGTCTATGCGAGGCAGCTCTTGTACCGGGATATGACGCACATCGTACGTGGAAGCAACATGCAATCGCGAGACACCGCTCGGATCCTGAGATGGAACATGCGAGTGCTTGCGCTGTCCTTGCCCCCCACATGGAGGCTGGTGCGAAAGCTGCACTTTGTCTGCGCGGGGAACGACGCCTCGTTGCCGGAACCTCGACTCTCCGACCTGATCGGGCTCATCGAAAGCGCAGAGAAAGCCCGGACCGATGTCGATCGGTCTATAGTTACCTGTATATTACGCTTACTTTAGGCGACTTGCGTTTTTAGGTCTACGAAAACTACGAAACGTCGCGCTAGATCAAGTTTCTCTCGGAGGAAATCGCAGAATCGCGCAAAGAAAGACCTCGGGAGAACTCTAAAGAAAATGATTTAAAAGAAAATGTAACGGCCACGCACTGTGAGCGTATGAACACTCTTTGCGTAGCGGCGGTGACCTCAAAGACGAAGTCCTCGTACTGCAAAGCTGCTATTCAACCCGGAGCTCGAATATGATGCTGCAACATGCGTATCTTGTGTTATACTTGACCTCACAGTTTTCGTAAAATGAAAAGTATCATCCAATTTCTTGCAATTGTGTGTTCGACGGTGTTATGGGTATGTACGCTCACCCGCGTAAAAAAATAATCCATCGAACGTTCACGAGGTTCGGCGTACTCGCAAAATTCTGGAAATCCGGGGCGAGACCTCCTCGAAATTTGCGGGTCTCTCAAAATTTCGCGCGCGCGGGTTGCATCACGCGCGCGCGCGAAAAATTAAGCGTCCCAATTTTTCGGTGGGTCACCTTCAAAATTTCCAGGAAAAACGCGTCGGTCACCTCGAATTTGAAAAAGGTCTCTTCCAAATCCGGAAATCCGGGGCGAGACCTCCTCGAAATTTGCGGGTCTCTCAAAATTTCGCGCGCGCGGGTTGCATCACGCGCGCGCGCGAAAATTAAGCGTCCCAATTTTTCGGTGGGTCACCTTCAAAATTTCCAGAAAACGCGTCGGTCACCTCGAATTTGAAAAAGGTCTCTTCCAAATCCGGAAATCCGAGGCGAGACGACCTCGAAATTTGCGGGTCTCTCAAAATTTCGCGCGCGCGGGTTGCATCACGCGCGCGCGCGAAAAAATAAGCGTCCCAATTTTTCGGTGGGTCACCTTCAAAATTTCCAAGAAAAACGCGTCGGTCACCTCGAATTTGAAAAAGGTCTCTTCCAAATCCGGAAATCCGGGGCGAGACCTCCTCGAAATTTGCGGGTCTCTCAAAATTTCGCGCGCGCGGGTTGCATCACGCGCGCGCGCGAAAAATTAAGCGTCCCAATTTTTCGGTGGGTCAACTTCAAAATTTCCAGGAAAAACGCGTCGGTCATCTCGAATTTGAAAAAGGTCTCTTCCAAATCCGGAAATCCGAGGCGAGACGACCTCGGAATTTGCGGGTCTCTCAAAATTTCGCGCGCGCGGGTTGCATCACGCGCGCGCGCGAAAAATTAAGCATCCCAATTTTTCGGTGGGTCAACTTCAAAATTTCTTGGAAAGCGACAAAAGTCATTCTGCTGGAGACCAGAACTCGCCGTTTCGCATTGTTCTTTCTGTTCTTCTAGATGCTTTAAAAGCTTATCGTCACGTTTAAATCAAGCGCTGTTTGGGTGGTAAAAATTCGGGCAGCAAAGATGCATTCCGGTCCACTCGTCAGGTAGCATTTCGCAATGACTATCGCGTCCCGGTCGCCTCCTTGATGCGAAGTTAGCATATTTCAGTATATATATATCACGAATTCTCATTCGCAGAACTCGCCTACCAATCGAAGGTAACTTAATGTTATCTTAAGTGTTTACACTTAAGATAACATAAGAAGTGAAGTTAGATTGAGTGTCCTCGGCTTAAGCCGGAAACCCTAAACCTGTGACAGCCGTACTGTGCGGAGTACTAGTACAGACAGAGGACTGTGACACACACGGGGCGTCACATCCAGCAATAACAATGAAAACGTAAATTGTATTATTTAAAAGAATTATTCGTGCATGATATAAAATTGAACGGTACGATGTGCAAATCTTCAATTGCGGGTTGCCAGTTTAGAAAACGGTCTTGGGGCCATTCCTCCTCCTTAAATCGCCTGTTCGCGTCTGGCTTGAACCCGCGAAGCATCATCTCTTATATTAACTGTTGGTACCGATCCCGTAAGTACTTTCCCTTGTTGTAGAAAAACTTAACGTGAACAATGCAAACTTCACACTATCACTGCCAAATATAATACAAATAGGACTCCTAACATTGTATTTATTACTCAATGGTATAATATTGCACCTAAACCCCGAGTTCTGCGTACATCGAATAAATTCATCGACGGGTGTCGATCGAATTAAGGAAAATCCCAACTTCCTGCTCGAGGACGGGTCTAGGTGCATCTTGCAATAGGTTCGTTCCCGCGTGTTAGATAGGCGCGATCGCAATGACGGTACCCAAGACACGTTTATCGAAGCAGCTCGCTTTGAAAGATGACCATACCGCTCTCGACGATCGCTCACGTGAGCGATCGTGTGAGTTGTGTCCGTTTTCGTGGAAATGCGCACATTTCTTTAAGACGGCGACATGCAACGATCGGCTGTCCGACGTGTCCGGCGCAAACGACATAGTCGCCGCTCTGAAAGAAGAAGAACAAAAAGTGGGCGCGTGGCCTTTATTCGAGGCGTATAAAGCGTCTTTCCGAGAGGGGGTAGACGAAAGCGTTCGCCGGCGTAGTTTTTGGAATTTTCGAATGTCCTTAAACCGTTGCGAGTATCCTTTGTGGGTGGAGTGGTTTTTCAGAAAGAAGCTGGTCTTCGGAGAGCAGCTTCACGTCGCAAAGGTGCTCTCCGTCACCGACGCCGTGGAGTCGGTACGCGTTTTGTACGACGAGTGGAAAGCCGACGCCCTTCAATCCGATGTGATCGCCTCGAAGAGGGCTTTGAATTCGAAATTTACGGAATCGGAGGTGGGCGACCTGCGTTCGTATGGAGACGTGTTTTTAAAAAATGTTACGATGCCGTGCTGGGAACACAGCGTCCGGCTCGTGAACACCAGTTCGCGAATCAGTGCGAACGAAGTGAATTTCACCTCGTCGCATTTCCGATCTCCCGTGGTGCGGAAGATGTACTCGGATGCGCCGGTGCACGTCCACTTTCGACAACTTCGTCTTTTGGACGTTTTTTTAAAGAAAGTCGGCGAACGTCGCGAGCGTTTCGACGCGGTCTTCGATGAGTATTGGAAGGTCCTTTGCGCCGTGCGTAGCCTTGAAACCTCGTTTGGAATGTCCATTCTTGACAGCATCCGAAATGTAGATGGGCTTCGTGTGGAATTTTATTTGATCGAAGCGAAAGGACGGACACTGTTCGAGCCATCGGACCGCGCCCTTAGTTTGGTGCCTTTCGAAGCGCGTTGCTGTGAGATGCGAGCGCGCGTGTGGAGCGTGAACGCCATCGACAATCACGAATGCGAAGTAATAAAATGTCTCGCGGAATCTCGGAAAAGGTCTATCGAGCTTCTATCCGGATGGCTGGATTGCACGAAGTTCATAAAAGAGCCGTGGTCGATCTCGAAGTCTGTGTGATTTCGTGCGAAGGTTGTCACAGTGGCCTTCGTGAAGGTACCGATGGTCCGAACAAATAAATAAGACGGCCTTCCTCAGGAGTTCTGCTGTCGCATACACGGGTCAATTATGTGTCACCTATAGCTTTTGCCTAGGGGGGGGCTGCCTCCTGAAATACGTATACGCGAGTGTGTATTTAACTTTGTATAGGAGCTATATACAACGTAAGTGAATGTGCATGCGTGTGTTCACGTATAGGTCCTCCCCGAATTATGTGTGTGTCGTATAGTACCGGGCTTGACATGTCAACGAACGTCCAATTATGCAACTTAAACGTTTCGAATGCGGAAGAAACCTCGGATGTCAGCGACAATGGGAAACCCCTTGTAAATTTAATCGGGCTGGATTTGTGGGGAAAATACGATCTGGATAACCTTTACGATCTGTTCAAAGAAGAACCTGACTATTTTGGACAAGTGTACGACAATTTCGTCGATATCGTGATCGAAGAACAATTGGAAACGACCTTAGACGATATCCAAGACTTCTTCGCCTCTTACGGATGCGAGTTTCCTAAAATCTGCGCCAAACTTCTTGAACATCACCTTGAAAACACACCTACCGAAATGAACGAGGCTGCGAAAGAGTTCTTGCTAACAATGCCACACTACGCAAAAGCGCATTATCCTAACTCTGGGGCGCTAACTCCAGATGACCTCGATACTCGGTACACGGTCATACTCTCGGAAGGTCAGCGGAGTCCTATGAGTGTCCACTCCGCGGAACCACTAGCTTCACTGACATGTAAATAGTTGGGATTGTGAAACATCTCGACAACATTCGGAAATCGTTTCAATATGGGCGCCGGTTCCTCTGGCTTCGTCCAAATAGTTGCGGGGTGATAATTGCTTGTAACGACAATTCTTTTGGGGCGAATCATGCCAGTGCCTCCACCCTTCACCTCTGCTGCAAACGGGTAAATGTAGGCCCAATGCTTCATAGGAGTTAACAACTAGGCGTGGTCGGTGTGAATGTCTTCAATAATTACGGTCTTAAAATAAATGTCCGGGTAATCGTGACGGGCTTTCATAGACTTGCCGCGTTAGGTTCTCCCCATAACCAAATATTGTTTGACGTATCAGGAAGTTCAGGCAACTTGCGCTTCTTCTTAGCCTTCTCATAAAAATGCTCAACAGCTCTGTACTGGTTAGGGGTTAAACCGTAATTGAGGCTTCGCGATGAACGGAATCGTGCGATGTGTACCGCTCTGGGCAGATTATCGGCAGCCAATATCTTACGCGTGATCGTATATATTGTTCTATGCTTCGTTTATACATCTGAGGCGGACAGATCGCGTCTTGTCGTGAAGGTTCGCGTAGGCGACGTCCGCTCGCGCGTGCAGAAAAAAGAGGGTCGTGTCTTCTTCGCGTTCGCCGTGTCGATCGTTGTGGGTCAAGGTGAGCGACGGCGATGATGTCTGTTCGCGACATCGTTGTAACAGTCCCGCACATACGGGAAGCCATCCCCACGCTTGGAAATTTGATTGCGGAGTGTCCTCGATCGGAGCACGTCCGCGAATATGACAGGTGACGTCGGTCCATGCGCACGAGACGGGGAGCTGGTGAGCGCACAAGCAAGGACACGCGCGACAAGCGCGCCACTGGGTGTCCGACAACGAGAAGTACATGTCCAACTCTTTCTCGAGCGTGTCCTCGTTCCACAAAACCTCGAGAAGCATGACTCGAGCGTGTTTTGAAAGAGGCTCTTCCAAAATTTCGCGTTCGTGCACACGAAGCCGTTCACCCGTGTGCGCGTCGCGAATGGCGCGTATCCGTCCCGCTATCCCGAGTTCTGTGTTCAGCGCCCATTCGCCCACGGTAAACCGGTCCGTGGCCTCGGATATGGCGTTCGTCACGTGCACGCGATGCCGGTTCAGCCACGCGCGAGACGCCTCGTCGGCTTTCGTGCGCTCCACGCCAAGCCTCAAGGAGGTCAAGCTCGCGAGGGCGACGACGGCGTCCAACTCGTGCTCCTGCGCCTCCACGTCGTGGGCGTGCGTCGTCAAGAAGCGCCTCGTCGCACGAGAGGTTCGCTTCGATGCGCCAGGGCCGTGGACGAGAGCCTCGTTATCCCATGCGAAGAGCTTGACGAGCAAGGAGAGCGAGGGATGAAACACGCGCTCGACGATGTCGGCGCACGCGGTGAACGTGGTGTCATCCGTCCATGCCGTCGTGATGAGAATGTGCACGCGCCCGCCCGGTGTCTCGAGCGCATGCGCCGTGGGATCCGTGTCGTGCACGTGCACTCTTATGAGAGCGTTTCGAGCGTCTATCACGAGAAGACGATCCGTACGAAGGGTGGGCGGCTCGGCGTCGGACGGAGCGTCGCCCGAACGGAAAAACTGCGCCGCCCGGTCGATCTTGGAGGAGGTCAGCGGAAAACACTCTGTGTGCGCTCGACCGTGGGCACGATCGTTGGGTCCGTATCGAGTGACGCTAACCTCGATCCGCACGTCGCGCGTGGTCGTCAAGAGTTCCCAACGTTTCGCCGCGTCGCAAGAGGCGTCGTGCGTTCGCGCGTTCCGCTTCAATCCGAGCGCGGAACGCACATCCTCGTCGTCGTACAACAACGTCTCGTGAAAATCGGGGACGCGCCCCCGTGGGATGCCTTCGTATCGGTTCCCGTGAACTCGGTCGACGTACCTCGTGAAGTCGTCTGTCGACAGAAAGGTTCTAAAGGTGTTGGTGGTGTACAGCGCGACGAGCATATCCGCTCTGTGTCGATCGTGCTCGAGTGCGAAGCGCGCATATTGCCTCTTTAATAAGCGGTCCGGTAACCATCGAACGCGTTGTCGAAGATTACGAATCATCGCCTTGGCGAGCTCCTCCTCCGCTACGACAGGCGGCCTTTTTTTTGTGCGATGGATGCCCTCGGAGAGGCGCTTGCGTAGAAACGTGAGAAAGCTCGTGAGGTGACTCATATCAAAATGCGTGATTGTTCCGCGACGATCGACGCTTCCGACGTAGTCCCGAGTGAGGTTTTCGATCACGCGAAACCAATCAAGGTCCGAGTTGCACGTGCGCTCCAGCTCCACGCGCATATACGATAGAAAGCACGTCCCGTTCCTGTCCGTGCCGCGCGTGAAGAGGGTGATCTTTTCCGGGATGCGAACGTCGCAAACCCTGGCGACGTTGACGCCATTCTTCGGATCGTCGTCGATCGCGTGACACAAGAGAGATACGTGCGCGACGACCGTGGCGAAGGGCATCCATGGACCGGCGACATGCCTGAAGACCCGAGGGCTCCGTGAGAGGCATTTCGAGCGCTTGGCCTTGGCGATTCGTGCACATACGCACGGCGAGCAGTCGTCGCACTCCACGATGGCATACACGAATCTCTCCGAATCGTCGCTTCGCAGCACGCGCTGGCTGATGATGTGGCCGCGTACGACGATGACTCGTTCCGAGCATTGCAGGGTAAACATTTGGCGCGCTCGAAAGGAATCGACCGCCCCTTCGATTCGGTCGCGCGGACGTAAAAAACAAATCGATCGACGATCGAAACACGTGGTGGAGATGTCGCCGAGCTACGACGAATTGTACATTTGAAGGCTCCGAGAATCTGGCGGGCGATGGTATCGACCGAGGCAGCATCGCCCGCAACGCCAGAGTGGTACTGATCGATACCGAGGCGGGCGCGCGTCGATGGTTTCGACCGATGTCGTGCACGAACGCTCCACGGATCGCGCGCTCCGAGTGGGAGCGTACGCCGCGTTTTGGGTCGCGGATCGAGCGGTTCTCTTGGCGATCGTCGAAAGCGATCGCGAATCGAACGACGAAGCTCGAGTACAGCTTCAGCTGATGCGCGCGTGGATGGCGGTGTTCATGGTCGCACGAGTCAATGAACCGACACGGATAGTTGGATGCCTCATGCGGAGCTTTTATTTCGCCATGTTCCTGTATAGAGGGTTGACAGTTCTGTATGAGGCGAACGCGAGGACAGTTCGCACGCGGTAGCGGAGCGTCATCTTCACGATCTCTATATGAATAAGAAATTTGCTAGGCTGACCGAAACTGCCTGCTGCCTTTAATGTTTTATCTAAACCGAAACTGGCTTCATAAAAGGAATCTACCATCAATCGATTTCGGATACAACCCGCGCGCGCGCGAGATTTTGAGAGACCTACAAATTCCGATGTGGTCTCGCCTTAGACCTGGAGTTACTGGGCGTTGCCAAGACGCGAGCGTTGTTCACATTTTTTACTTGCCGGCCGAGTTACTTCGCTTGCACACCGGACACTCGCCTTTTCCAATAACGGATCCGGCTGGCCCCCCCGCGTTTATAGAATGCGTCTCGGCTTCGTTCCATTCGATGTAGCCTTGGTTGCAAGGGCCCTCGTAATCACACAGCATTCCCAATGGCTCTTGCTTCCTCCACGCCTCTATCACAGTATCGTAATCGTCACAGCCACATTGTATACCACGCACCGGGTTTTCGCACTCGTTTGGGCAGGGCGGGCAGCCGAACATACGCGGGTCCAAGTGATAGCGACATTCATCACCGTACACCAGCATACGAGTGCACCCGATACAAAACCAATGCTGACAGTCTTTGACGGGAAAACGCATCAGCCGTCCGCCATCCTCGAGGCACACCGCGCATGCCTCACCCGGCACCGCGTCCCTAAACTCCAAACCGGAGTGTCCCATAATAGCACAATTCATGCAACGTCCATTGTGAATTTCCAAGTACGCGGGCGATATCCAACGTTGACCGCAAAACTCCGCGTTCTCGCACGGCTCGCAGAAACAGTTCGACCCATCGTAAGTTTTATCGAAGTCATAGGAGCAATTGCCTTCGCAAGCGATCTTCGCCATTCTCGACGTGCTCGTATCGTAACCCCGAGTTGCTTGTGCACGAGTTAGATTCGCAACTCTGAATTTGTTCATTGGTTCTCATTTTTTATGCCGGAATTTCGCGGTTTATTCGATCGATTTCGATCTAATTATTTTATGCCGAACGGATCACTTCAGCATTTTCGACACGTGGCCGGCGGTAAAGGCATATAGATGAAACTGGGATGCCTTTAATTCGAGTGTTTACTGAATCGTTCTCTCTGTCCATTTTCCATCTTCGCACGCGTCCGGACGCGCGACGATGCGAATCGATCGATATCAACGAATCGCTCGCGCGGCCCGAAAACGTGTATATAAAAGGGCAAATCCTCTTCGGCGATTCATTCGCGTTGTCTCTCCCACCTCGAACACCACGACATGTCTAATACGGCGGCGACGTCCGGAAGCGCTTCGTTCGTGCCTGCACCGATTCCAAACGACGCATCTCCGCAAATCGCCGCGAAGGCGGTGACCGGTGAGGTCTTGGAAAAGGCGATCGAGGCGTTGCATTGCGTGATCTGCTTGGAGACGATCGTCGATGCACACGCGCTGGCCGGGTGTGGCCACTGCTTTTGTGGAAATTGCATCTTTGAATGGTTCGACGCAACCGCCGACAACAAAACCTGCCCGACGTGCCGGAAGAACGTCAATGTGAGCCCAATGGAGAACGTCGGTATGGAAAAACTCGTGGAGTTGACGGTGGTGCCATGCTTGCGCGAGGAGGACAAACTGGCGCGGCAAGCAAGGAAAACAACGTCCTTAGCCGCGAGGAAGGTTCGAGACGCAAACAAGCCGGTGCGTACTCCGACGACGAGTGTAAGCGGGCGTGGTCGTCTTCATACCGTCGAAGCCGTTCAAGCCTTCATGGCTAGCCATGCACGCGTGCGGCGTGTCGAGCCATCGTCGGCCGCTCCCGGTACGCGCGTCCGGATGCAACTCGAAGGCACCGGATCGATAATCTCGCAGATCCAGCGCACTTTGCAGATTCCCAGCAGGGTGCGACAACCCCAGATGCAGGGGGCGACGGGCTCGCGGCGCCAGACCGCTGCACGCATGCGTGCGGTGCAGGCGGTGTCGCCCGGCGCGGCGGCCACGAACGCCCCCGCAAACACGGGCACGCAAGCACGCGTCGCGCGTGCTGCGAACGAAGAGGCGCCGCTGATTACGTACAGCACGAAGCACCGAGAATGCGGCACGTGCCGAGGGCTTATAGACAAGAGGGATACGCCGATATGTTACAAAGGTCCAAGCGACGATCAATTTTCCCGTTTCGAATGGCACCACTTTCAGTGCTACGCGGACGCCCATCTTGAATGGTCCGGAGAGCACGTCACAATTTCCCCAGAGCTGAATGAGATCGAGAGGATGCGCGTCGAAACGGTGCTGCTTCATGCGCCTCGTACCCGCCCATCTGCCGTATGATTTTGTATCGCTTAGGAACTCGCGCTGCCACGAACAAAGGACCCAAAACGGTATGTTCCGTGTAATTATAAACCGCCTAGAAAGAGCTGGTGATGATTGTGGGGTTTTTATTTTTCAAGGAAACTTGCATATAACGATAATACAGAAGTTTCGATATAACGGAGTCTGCGACGGCTTCCAAGAACTAACTTAGCTGCACTCGAAAATGTTTTTATTTGATAAATAGGTCGCCCAAAGCGATCTAAACAGATTGCGCACTTCGGGGATCAAATTGACCACGGCATTTAAAACTTATG
>LGRX02022860.1:4906-45244 GCA_001247695.2 Cymbomonas tetramitiformis | reverse complement strand
AGGGTACATACATGGGGACACGTTATGTCTCGTTCCTATATTGCGGCGATGGCCCCTCGCGGGAGGAGTGATCGCTTCGAAGGGGTGGGCGCACCTAGCAGAATCGCGGACTCTTAGATACGGCAAGAGCTAGGCCGCCGACACCGTATTTGGCACGTACCATTTTTTCCAGGTCCATTTCCATTTACAGTTCATGCACACGCCCTGACATCATACCCGCCAAATTATCGTATACGCTGCCCATATGCCACACGTGCACACAGGACACACGGTATCCGAGAACGTGAGGTGATTACAGCACTTCTCTTACTGCGAGCGAATGTCTACGGTGAATCTCGACACGCGTAGTACGACGGTCCACGTTCACGGAATGTTCTCGGCCGTTGGATCTTTGGAACTCTAGTTTGAGGGAGGCCTCGATATCGATCGAAGCGTGCCGCTCGCTGTTGTCAGTTCCATTCGGCTTCCCAACCAACCGACCTACCAACGCACACTCCAAAACAGTTCATTGTGCCTTTGTCAAAATGTCCTCTTCCGATTCCTCCGGGAGTGACAGTGAAGAACACCACGGCGCACTGCTTAAAGAAAACCGTGCCTTAAAAAGGCAGTTGGTGCTGTACAGCGAAACCGACAAGAAGCGCGCTTCTGACCAACAAACACGCGGCCACAAGGCGAAAAAAATTCGCAAATTGGCTAAAGAAATGATCTCCCTGGCCCAACATTTTAGCAACAGCTCTTCAGAATCCGAGGAAGAATCGTCGGGGGGCGACGACGAAGCTGACTCGGACACGGATGGCCGCAGCGAGAATTCTCGTGGGCCGTACTTTGAATTGATGCACGGCTTGTTGGAGTACGTGAATCAAGTTAAGGAGGTTAATGCGGAATCGCTGCTGGAAATCGCTCAAAGCGGTGATAATGTTACAGATAAATACAGATTTCTAATGACTTTCCTGGACTTGCACTGCAACTTTGACGTCGACGAAGCACAGTTTCGGGACGAGGCAAGCCGTAAGAACTTTAAGGCAGTGGTGCATGCTTTTCAACCCAAACTTACGTGCCGCGTGTTCCACGGCTTGGTGCCGGTTAAATATCGCCCAAAGAAAGTCAGTTGGCGAGGGAAACCCCTAGTGCCACCGTGCTGCTGGTATCCCTGAGTGTTTTGTGCAAATGTCGTGACAGAGCGCCTAGGCTGCGACACCGAGGTCTTCGAACAACTGCTAGTGGTAGACGTCTTCGTAGGTGCTGCACAAAATGGAAACACTAAAAAGTCTTACATCGGTAACCTTACTGTCAACGCACGGGGAAGCTCTCACAAAAGCGTTCAAGGAAACAAGCATTTGTCACGTCTTGGAAATATAGCTATTTCCCACAGAGGAAATACCACGCTATCAAGCAGTGGCCAAGTTGTTATTCAATCTGCAGGAGATGTGACAAAAAGTTTTGCCGGCAATACGAAAGTGATTTCCGCAGGTGATGAGCACATTACCCAACAAGGAAACATCGAAAGAGTATATTCTGGAAATGTTCAGAATACAATCAGCGGGAATTCAGATACAAACATGAGAGGCGACAAACAATCCGTACATGAAGGGGACGTGATCATTTCACACATTGGAAACAACTCTCTAAATCAAGTGGGCAATCTTACTACAGCGGTCACGTCTACGACGAATACAGGCAGTTTAGAGCAGCGCGGTCCAGTCACAATAGTTTTAGGGGAAAATGAAAATTTCGTAGTAAAAACCGCTTCTGGTCTTGTTCTTTTTGATGCCCGTAACCAAGGAGCCGTGCATGCGCCGTGACAACATAAGGCAACACCGATATTGCATGTATTTACCTTCAGACAATACGGACACGATTTAAAATGGTAAATTCTACATTTTCGGATTACCGTTGAAGCAGATTGGCTTGCGATCTTGCTTCTGTAATTGTTTGATCGAAATTATACACATCATCTTTAATAACAATGACAACAATAAAGACAGTGATATCCATAAAATGTACGAGTAACAATAACAATAGTATCGATTCAAAGTGTTCTATCTCAATTTCCTTATGACAGGAAGCATGATGCATCGCATCGTGCAATTTGAAGTCTGTGATACGCGCTCAAACGAAAATTGTATGCTAATTTTTTATATGGAGTTTCATTTTATTATACAACGAGTTAACCAAATAAAGATCACGTATGTCGGAATATCCAACTTGTTTTTCCAGATAAGGGTTATGCTCTCCTTCACGTGGCCGCGTTTTAAAAACCATCTCGACACAAAAGGAAATGGTCTAACATATACTGTAGACCGAATTAGAATTTTCATGCGGATTACATACATGTTGGTCATTTTTGCTTTTCCTTTTTGACCTTTATTCCTACGGACTTCACTTCCGGTTCGAAAAAGTGGCGCTTACGGTTGCGAAGCATCCGGGTTCCGAGGCCCCAGAGGAGGGCGGTTCATATGCTTCTTTCCGTACGCGTCGAGGTTCGGCTCGTCCTGCAGGCAAAGAAGGATTCTGGTGCGCTCGTGAAGCTCGGCGCATGCCTTGATTCCCATCATACGAAACTCCATGTGCGTTTCGCCTGATAACATGACCCCCCATACGAGCAAAATAAACAGCTCGACGTCGTCACTCTTGGAGATCACGAGATACAGCAGCTTGTCCGTCACCATCTTATTTAGATCCCGAATCGTCTTCATCGGCGTGGCGTAAGAGTCGCTCGGTAAGAGCTGCCGCTGAGAGAAATGCGCGATGAGAGTACGCAGCATCTCGAAGTTTTTTTCCCTGGTGTCGTCGCACGCTCGCCGCAAGATAATCTCGGAAAGCTCCCAAACCGGATTGTACGGAACCAGAAACCCGCTGCAGTCGTATTGAACGGCTTTGTCAAAGATTCCAGCATCCAGCAATTTCCTCACCGCAAACAAGTTGCAGGCATCCACGGCCAGTCGACAAGCACCGATGACGAACCCGTAGTTGGCGGTGCATCCCTCCTGCGCATAGCATCCCTTGCTGACGGTGCGCAAGGTCACGAGGTCCGAGTGCCTGATGGCGTGCTGCATGAGATGGGGAAGACGATTACAGACGGTGTATTGTGCATAACCTCCCTCGTCCAACTCCTGCATGACGAAGTCCACAACATCTCGCTTGCTGTGATATATGGCCACTTCCAAAGGCACCATGCCATCTGAATTTTTTTGCGCCCACAACAAAGACGGAATGGCCAGACGCGGGTATTCACGTTTGCCGTCGATGGTGAACTGGCGCAACACCCGTGCGAAGCCGGCTTTGCATAGGATGTGGTAGACGTTGTTCCCAAGATTGTCGGTGTCCATACACATCCAGGAACCGTGCGTAAATTGCGAGCCCCAGATATCGTCGCACCTCTGGAACAGATATAACAGGGTTCCCTCGCAGCGATGCCTTTCCGGCGCGTTGTCGTTCTTCAAAAGCTTGATCACTTCATATATCATGAAGTGCAAGGAGTGGCAGTATTGTTGATCGCCGCAATCCAGGTCGGGCGCGTTTCTGAAAGTCCTCTCGTGGAAAAACTTGTTCAGCAACCGTGCTGGTAGTCGTGGTAGCAGTGGACACGTAGACATGCGTGGGCGCTGTTCCTTGTAAGCGATGACCGCGGATAGCGTGTCCTCGAAATGCTGCAGCGCCGCCTCGTCATCCTCGACGGCGTCTCTTCTTCGGTCGCGGCTGCGACCACGAACTTCGCAGAAGGCGGGAGAATGATGCCTGTTTCTAGACCGACTGCTTTGAGAAGGTTTTCTTACACCAGAGTTCGCACCGTCAAACGACGGGTGAGAGTTATCGGCACTTCGAAAGCGCCCTCTTTGGCCATATCCGCCATCCTTGTTATCGATAGTCGTCGAATTCCTGAAGAACGCACCCTTTTTATCATCGTGACCGACCGCTGCAAGGGCGAAACGGGTTGAGATCGCATACCTGCGACATGCCGATTTGGATACTCCGGTTTCGTAGGCGGCCATTATGGGCTATGACACAAACTGAACGCGCTCCGACTCTCGTTCTATTTATGCTCCTCATTCGTGATCGTGCCCGTCGAACTACTGGGCCGAATCGATCGCGACGATCGAATCGGTGGCCGTCGGTTGGCTTTCTTTCGCAAGATCAACGCGTACGAAAGATTTAGACTGAATAATCCACTCGAACCCCTTCAATTATGGAGGATCGCGCAAGAATTTGTTGATACAGAATATAGATATACACGCGCATGTACGCGTATTCTCTTATCGAAACAAAGTAATCTTTATTGTGTATACCGGGTGCAACTACACGGGCCAATTCGAAAAACCAACAAAGCGCATCTTCGCCGAGATGTCTTCGACCGTCGTCCCAAAAACGATTGCTGATGCATACAATTTTACAAGTTATGAAATACAGAAGGTACTAAAACAAACTGAATTTTGCGTTCCTGACCTAAACTTGTTCGATGATATGTACGATGCGTGGATGAAAAAAAACTGGAATGTCGCTACTGACGAAGTTGTACAAAGAAAACCATGTTAGAGGAAAGCCGGGCGTGCTTGCATTGCTCAGCATACATTTTCGAAATGTGCAATCTTTTATTGACAATTTAAGCGCAGCACTACTCCTATTCAACTTTTGTGAAAGTGGTGAAGGTTATACCAATTTAGCGTTAGATCATGCGAATGACGATTGGGAAGACAACACCCGTGTTCAAAAAGAGGAGGTGGTAGACGTCATATTAGGTTATAAAAACAGTTTAACGGAGAACGAAGTTATCGGTATTGTGCAAAATTTTGGATTGATGTCTATCCAAGCGGTAGAAAAACTTTCTTTTGGACTGAAGAACACAAGATGAAGTTATCTTCAAAAACGATAAAAGCGTATTTGAAGCTTTTAAGATTCTGTGTGGTCGACATCGCCTTAAAGGAAAGGAAACACCGCTTCATACCGCAGGTTGTTTTTCGTAGAGAGGCGCTGCGAAGAATGCTACTCATCGATAAATTCCGGAAGTTCCAACGAAATCTTCAATGTTTCAGACATATACTTAAACATCTCTTTGTAGAATTCTGCGTCGAATGGTGTTATGCGTACTTTTTTTGTTTCTACGTCCTCTTTAAATTTGTTGGCCATTTTCTGGAACGTCGCGGGATCACTCCGGTGTTTACAAAAAAAGTACAAGCTGCTGAGATCACTCGCATTGATGAGACAGTTTTTCAGGTAATAGTCGATCACGATATCAAGTCTTTTGCGGTCCTCCGCGAACAATTCGTAAAAGCGTGTAACCCAAGGTTTGCTCAATCGTCCTGATTTTAAATAGCCATCCAGAAGTCTATCGAACACTTCGTCGTTCACATCAGCTTTCGAGTAATATATGTGGATATCATGATACCCGTGGGTTGTGGGGTCCACTTCTGTTGTGAAATAGTCAAACAACCTTTGGACGATTTCACCCACTTTCTCGTTTCCATTAAAAAGATTGTAAAGGTTTACGACTTCGCCCAATCCAGTGTACCCCGAGATTTCTGTTGCCTTCGCTTCAAACAGACCGAACGCCTCTGTCAAAAGGTCTTGATCATCCTCGAACTTGTTGTAAATTTCTATCAGTTCTAAGACAAATAATTTCTCGTCTCCTAGCTTCACCTTATTACGCAAGAAGTTTCTTAGCACTCTTCTTGACAGTTTCTTATTTAAGTACCTCAGCGAGGAATACACACGAAGCTTATCATCGCACAAAACTTGGAGCGCTACCGACATTTTCGAGTTCTCACGAACAAATGCCGAATCCTGTTGATCGTTGAGATACGCATACACCGAAGATGCATCCGATTCATCGGGCCGCCACCGCGATTCTAATAGCGTATCTAAGTAAGCAGCGAACGCTTCGAGTAAACGGCGAAGCTTTAGCGGGTCGCCGGATGGTTCGAGGGGTACGTCAAACATGGCTTTCGCTCGTTCTAAAGGGCTCAACGAGGTGTTGCTCATCGCGCGATTCATAGCGGCCTCTGCGACTAGCCAGTTTTGCGTAAGCTCCTCGCAAAACTGAAGCTCCTCGCATTCGCGGCCAAACATCACGCCGCTGTCGTCTTGATTTTCGTTGTTTACACTTTTGGATAGGACGAACTTTCGTAGATACTTATCGTATTTGCAATTGTGGCAAAAGCTGGTGACCTGCTCCTGTTCTGGAACGGTCTGGTCCGACTGGGACGTGCGCTCTACCACCACCGCCGACATCACCTCGAATCTGTGAAACAGATAAAAACGAAGAAAACGATAAGACGCCTTTTTGCAAATAGATATTCTTATGGAAGGATCCAGCCCTGTTTATGCGCGTTGCGGAAATTCGAGTAATATATATATATTTGGTTTGCCACCGACAACAAGTCTGTCGAGCGGTAAGACGTTCAAAGAGGTTCCGCAAGCACAACTTAAAAATGATAAAAGCGTATTTTAAACTTTTAAGAGTGGTTGCCCGTGTGGTTGACGTCGAGCTTTTGGTACGTTTCAGACTTTCGTCTTCGACGAGACCATCTATCTCATGTTAGTCACCCATCTAGACCGGTAACATCGAAGTGCGAGGACGGTGTTTTGTGGGTGTGGGACTCGTGCGGGACGGTGATGATTTGCCGGCCACCGTCCCACACCAGGCTGACTGCAACAATCTTAATTTAAGGCATCGTATGCAGAACATGCCTTATTATACGTTTATTATGATACGAAAACGTAGAACATGTGCAAATTGAAGTATCGAATCTCACTTCTACAAAAATTGGCATGAGATGGTTAATGGTGCTATCGCGGTCCTTCTAGCAAAAGTACGATGTTAAACCGTTCTCGACCCGTGGCACTTTCACAGATGGACTCTCGATGTTCCGGTAGGTGCTGGCCTTTTTGCACTTTCCACGCGAGCGATTGATTCCACCTATTCGCGAACGCTTTGTCGTGCATGTGTATCACGGGCTCCCGACGAAAGAACAACTGCAGGCTAGAGAACAGGTCCTCAAGTCAAAACTGTTCACCCGGAGAGGCGCAGTCTTTTGAGGCCTGCTTAAATTGCTTTAGATTACAAGCAAGCAACTCTGGCGCGCTGAAGTGCCAAGTTCTTTGAGATGATTGCGGCTTGCGTCCTACGACGAGTGACTCCATCGAGAGTGCGAGTGTCTCGTAACTGCGAGAGTGGAAAGCGTCGCCTTTCGCTTGGCCTGGTTTTCGCTTCGTAATTTTTTTCATGTTGCCGCCCCCACGGATTGCGTGAAGCGCGTTCTTGCTCGCGGTCGGGGGAGATGTGCTGCGAGAGCGTATTTTTGCCTTGCCGGTCACAGTTTTGCCGGTCACAGTTTTGCCGGTGGCGGTTGGCGGAGATGCGCTGCGAGAGCGTTTGTTTGGCATGTTTAAAATGAAAGCCTTGTTTGAACGTTGTGCCTTTTATTTGGACGACGAACGATGTCGATGAGCTCGATCGATCGTCCGAGTGCGCGACCTTCTTCTTTTCGCGATCTTCGCTGATTTTAGAATATCGATTTACCCCGATATCAGCTGTCGAGATGGTCAGGTGTAAACCCATCGCGAACACGACACTGAACATAGTCATTTTAAGTAGGCCCAGAGTAGGGTCCGGGAAATTGATTTACTCACACGCCCAACAGGGCGTGGTTTTTCTTTTTTCTTTATTTTTTTAATGACGCATCCTATTCAAGCTTGACTGTCGAGGTTTGCATGACGCAAAAAGCAGAGTTGGCCGGGAAAGCCTCCCGTGCCCGAGTGCTGCTGGTTTAACGATTGTGATACGTACGATTAAAATATTGAATTTGTGTGAGGGGATTCCTACTTTTATCAAGCGATGCCTGTTTGTTTTCATCCCCCCTGTATCCGCGTAAGACGGTCTTCCTCAGGCCGTGTGGCTTTTTGTTGAGAAGACTTAGCTATCGACGTGGAATGTCGACCACGTCGATAAGCCCAGTAAGACGATTTTCCGAAAGGATTTGAGGGGACGAGGCTTGCCTAGTATTCAAAGTGGCTGCCATTATCGCTGCTTCCGTACCCATGAGAGGGTTCGAAGACGTAATCAATCCATTCACCGACATCATTGTACTCTCCATATCTCAATCCAAATGTCATTGGCCTCAGTACGGCGCCGGCTGCAACCGAAGCGTGCACCCGTACATCACGCGTGTCAAATCTATGATGGATGGATTCCCACAAACCTATTGCACGTTGCAATAAACAATTGAATTTTAGTCCCACACGCACCATCTCCGGATATGGCTTGTGGCTCCAGCTTGTCGTTCGTTATTGGCTGTTCCACGTCTGCTGCGTTCGCCCACAGACCATCGGCATCTTTCTCGTGAGATATGAGGGGGTCTTGCACAAGCACCGGCATCGTACTTATTTTCACTTCATCATCATTCTTCGGCAAGCGACACATGCACGCGCTGCTTCTTTCTCGTTTGTAAACTTGCATGCTTGGGATTTCCGAGATCGTTCGAAGGAAGTCGGTATGGTCTAATGAGCAAATGAGGCAGAGGTCCGAGTTTGACGATAGTTGATGCGCGATTTTAACCGTGCGCGGACAACACAGTTCATCACTCTGCGGAAAGTGACACATGCACGTGCTGCTTCTTTCTCGTTTGTAAACTTGCATGCCTGGCATTTCTGAGATCGTTCGAAGGAAGTCGGTATGGTCTAATGAGCAAATGAGGCAGAGGTCCGATGTGGAAGGGCGTGCGTGTTTACTGGTCATACTGTTTCAACCTTGCAGGTGCTGCGTTGGTTGCGATGGAAAACCGAAAATGCATGGAATGGTTGTGAAAGCGAGCATTATACTACCATCGCGACTGTCAGGGATATGACGATATGTTCGCTTACTCGTGTAAAATCAAAAGTCAGTTGCACGCATCAAAACTCAGGCATTCCAATTTTTCGGTGGGTCACCCTTCAAAATTTCCAGGAAAAACGCGTCGGCCACCTCGACTTTGAGAAGGGCCTTTGCAAAATCCGGAAATCCGAGGCGAGACGACCTCGGATTTTGAAGGTCTCTCAAATTTTCGCGCGCGCGGGTTGTCTTACGCGCGCGCGCGAAATTCAGGCATCCCAATTTTTCGGTGGGTCACCCTTCAAAATTTCCAGGAAAAACGCGTCGGCCACCTCGAATTTGAAAAAGGTCTCTTTCAAGTCCGGAAATTCGGGGCGAGACCACCTCGGATTTTGCGGGTCTCTCAAATTTTCGCGCGCGGGTTGTCTTACGCGCGCGCGCGAAATTCAGGCATCCCAATTTTTCGGTGGGTCACCCTTCAAAATTTCCAGGAAAAACGCGTCGGCCACCTCGACTTTGAGAAGGGCCTTTGCAAAATCCGGAAATCCGAGGCGAGACGACCTCGGATTTTGAAGGTCTCTCAAATTTTCGCGCGCGCGGGTTGTCTTACGCGCGCGCGCGAAATTCAGGCATCCCAATTTTTCGGTGGGTCACCCTTCAAAATTTCCAGGAAAAACGCGTCGGCCACCTCGACTTTGAGAAGGGCCTTTGCAAAATCCGGAAATCCGAGGCGAGACGACCTCGGATTTTGAAGGTCTCTCAAATTTTCGCGCGCGCGGGTTGTCTTACGCGCGCGCGCGAAAATTCAGGCATCCCAATTTTTCGGTGGGTCACCCTTCAAAATTTCCAAGAAAAGCGCGTCAAGTTTACCGAAACTTCTGTTATCCAGAGTGGCGCGAGCGGGAGATCTTCGCAGGGTGCGTCATCCAACGTGTGAGCCATGGGTATGATGGACGTGCTCATATGCCCGCACGACTCGTCTAATATAATGCCGTCGAGCTTAGAGCTTATATTATACGTTCGACTTATAGTTATATCGTATCGGACTTATGTCATGTGACTACATAAATGTCTATGCCGCCTTCGGTGTACGTGGACGACAAAAACAATAGCGTGTCGGGTGTTTTTTTGTACAACGTTTTTCACTGCGACGAGGCATCACACGACGTCCTCGAAGGACGTTGTGCTGCGTGCGACGACGCGCCTACCGCAATTGGCGCGAACGGCGCAGCTGTACTTGTCAAGACTGCGAACAAGATCTAAGTCGTGCACCATGCATTGACTACAAGCGGGTCTCCCCGTCAACTGATATCGAGATGGGTGTATCCATCTAGGATCTGGATGCTCGCGATACCAGCCGTTGTGCAAGGCCCAATGATATTCGTACAACCATCGTCGCCGGAAGTCGTCGAAGTCTTTATAGTCCAATCGAAACCGAAAATTGTTCGACATACCGGAACCTTGGCAATGAGCGTCGTCTTCGTCGTAGTACGGGACGTCGAAGTTCGACGAAGCATACGCGCGCAAGAACGAAACAGGTGGCTCCGTGGGCCATTGCACGCACATGAGATCGTGGAGTTCATAAAAATAGCGTGCCAAAGTGATGGGCATCCAATTGATACCGAATTCTCCCGAGGACGTCCGGACTTGTTGTTCCAGAGCCCACAAGAAACGCTCCTCCACCCACGTTCGTACAAAGAACTCTTCGCGTCGTCGACGCCTCGTCTCGATACGCGGAAGTACCACCTTAAAAAGGGCATGGGCGAATATATCGTGACGAACCGTCATTCGGTGATTGGTGTGAGCCGAGGTGCGAGTAGAGCAGTGGTTCGTTTGTTTTGCTAACTATCAGTACAATGAACGAGCAAACTAGAACCCGTACACTTTTAATTGACCCTTTACGGAAGCTCTGCACACCGGGCACGCCTCTAACGAACGCCCGCTCTCAGCGCACTCTGAGCAAATGCACAGATGTCCGCACGGGATCATCGCTGTCGATGGCATCTGGGGTCCCGACGATGCGGATGGCTCGGTATATGTAGCCGTGCTTCGTCGAAGTGCTTCGGGATCGCCCTCCGATGCCGAGTGTGACACGCGTTTCTGTTTCTTCTTTTCCTTGGAGTGCTTGGGTTTTGCCCTTTCCAACAATTCTTGGAGAGCTTCTCAGTTGCACGGCTTTGCTCTGCAAGGTTTGTTGGATGTTGTCAAAACTTCTGTTGACGGCGTCGACAGACCTGTGCCTCGTCAACGGCAGCATGTGCGCGGCGATGGTGTCGGCGTTGAGCATCCGCGACAGGCACGGTTCCATTCGCATGCATCACGGACACGATCAAAGGCGTTTGACCGGTGAATGCGGTCGTGTCCAACCATTTTCGGTACTTTCGTTGCACTTCCTTGGAAATGTTGGGATGGTGCTTGGGCACGGAGCTTAGCATGATGGTGCGAATCACCTTCATCATCGCCGAATCCAGAAAACCGACAGCCGCGAAATGAAGAAAGTTGTAACCGTTGGTACTTTTGCTGCACTTTTCGGGAAAGTTCAGCCAGCGCAGTAGGCGGAGAAGGCGCATCACCGGAACGGTGACAGAAAATTCGGCGCTGAAGTATACGACATTCATACAAAAATTGTCTACGTGTCTGCCGTGAATGGTCTTCTTGAAGGCCCTTGCCGAGATACAAGTCCGCTTGTCCGCGAACGACGGTCAGCACACACTTCGCCGGTTCGTTGGGCGCGCTTAGGCTTGGAATGAGCACTTCGTAGGATGTTTTCATATCTGATACCAGAGGCGTGGAGGTGACGGACGGATCCTCCTTCACGACTTTCAGTTCCATCGCAGATCGTCGTGGACGAGCTTTCGCCATACGAATTCGTCGCCGGTGCCTGGCGGGTTGAAATCGCCTTTGTGCTGCACGTTCATGCCACTGACGTAAACGTGACTTTGGGGATGTATGTGCAGTATTGCATCAAAGCACTGTTAATCTTTTCTGATGACAAATACTGCTGAAACGTATAACGAAATGTATACCAAGCCTAGAAGCTTTTCGGACCTCGCCAGTAGGCTTGCAGAATTCGATCGAATTGAGCGGCGGTTGCGATGCGCCGTTCGATCGAACGAGTGGAATCGAGAGGGTTATTTAAAGCCTCGTCTTGGTGAGAATTATCAAAAGCGAGAAGATGAGTTCATACGGTGTAAGCTTGCGGGAAGCGTTGAATCAAGATGAATTCAGGGAGGTATTGAAGACGTTTGAAGACTTGTACCTGGAAGTGCGCCTGGGACATCCGAACGTTCAAGTGGATCCGAAGGTACAGCGTATACTGTACGGTGAAGTCATTAGGGGAGAGAGACAGACAGCGTGCTCGTTCTATGCGGCCAAGATCAGGGTCCCCGGTCTTTGGCACCATATGCAGAACTTGCAGGCAGCCGTCGATACCGATCTTCAGGCAGGGGCGGAGTGCTTCAAGAAAATCGGAGACCTGTTTCGTCAGCTGCACGAAGCGCTTCCTCACCACCAGAGGGTAAGAAACGCGAAGTGGACTTTGGACGCATACCAGCTTGTGATCGATGAAATGTCGATGCCGGTAAACCCACACTACAAGGTCGGCTTCGTCGGAGGGGTGTTTCTCGGCATGACGCCGCCATGCTGGTATTGATCGCTTCTTGACGCTTTCAGTGCCGTTTGACGAATGTAGAATGGCGTAGCATTTCGGCACTGATATTAATTACAACGACGCTCGAACTTCCTTGAGTATATGTCTGCAACATTGAATATTACGTTGGCAATGTCTCACTACGAAAAACAATTTGCGGTATGCGGTGTTTTTGTATATGCATATTACATAACAGAGATGCCGCGTTGTTGAGCTCCGTGAAAAAACGCATCGGTCATCTGGAATTTTAGAAGTCATATTTCCATACAAATGTCTCGCCCAACCGTCTCGAGCGGGTCCCAATTCTGAAAGTCCGGGGCGAGACGATGCATATTGCGTAGCATTCACTGATAGTGATACACCTGAAATTAAACATCCAGTAAACCATACCTTGATATACATGCATAATAATATTACCTATGTATATAATCGCGTGAAATTGCGCGATTCGATGTCATCGATCGAAACCGCCCTCGACCCACGTCGGTGGCAGCTCCAGAAATATGGAGATACAAAAAGCGCCGAGAGGCGAAGGGCGCTCATTATTCTTCCGTTCCACTTCTACACGGCCGCATACGTATATTCATTTACTTTCGTTGATACGAAAACGTATATACGACTTCGAATAGAATATGACCGCTATCAGGTCCACCGCCTATCTGAAGCATCTGTTGGACTGCGAACCTGGCCACCCGGAGCTCATCCGGCCGGACATCCTGCTTCACCCCTTCTTCAACATAGACAAGCCATTCGTGAGCATCGGACGGCATCTCGAGAACGACGTGTGCCTGCAGAGCGATCGGATGCCTTATCTGTTGTCAAGCTATCACTGTCGCATAGAGGTGGCGTTTGAGCAAAACCGGGGCTACGTGTACACCCTGGGAGATGAGGAAACCACCAACGGTTGCTACGTGGGGTCGGAGCTTTTGCCCCCAGGTGGAAGGAAGGTGATCACTCACGGCACGATCCTGGGCTTGGGGGGGCCCCGGAACGTGTGTAGAGACGGCCGCACCCAGCGCAATCCCTTTCGCTTCGCGTTTATGCTGTTCGCGGCGGAGGACCCTCCTCCACCTCTCATGCCCACGCGCAACATGCAGCAGCTGCTGGAGGCCATGATGTGCCTTGTGTGCCGCGAGACCATGATGGACGCGCACATACTGCCCTGCGGCCACTCCTACTGCGGAGCGTGCATTTGGACCTGGTCGGAGACACGCCTCACGTGCCCGATATGCCGGGCCCCCTTCCGGACGCCTATCGAGAACCCACTACTGGAGGAATTCCACCAGCTGATGCTGGCGCAGTCTTTCACTTTGGAGGAAGCCGAGGAGCGCAATGATCGAAGGGAGGCGTTCGTGCATGAGAGGACGCGCATGAAGCGCAACTGGGCCGAGATGGAGTCCGCGACTCGCCAGAATCTAAACCAGCAAACCGGAGCAGCGGGCCTACCCCCGGGTTTGTTCGAGGGCGTCCTGGCGAGCTTTGTCGGCGCGATCAGCGACATTACGGGTCGACCGCATGGGCATGGGGATGTCTTCAGGGTCGAAGTCGGACGGGAACCCCCGGCACCACCACCCCCCTCGCAGGAGTAACTAAGCCCGTCTGTACTAGGAACTATCTGGGCAGAGTAGCTTACAGACTGCTTGCAGAATAAAGCGCTTGCAATGTAGGTCAATACGATGGGACTGGTTATTTGGCCCGAACTATTGGACACGTGTCATGTGTAGATATATGTATGTATATACAGGGGTTGTTTGGCGCAGCATTGCGTGCCACAGCTCCTACGTAACCAGCAGATACAATTAGCAGTATATTAATCCTACAGTATGGTATTATGGTATTGCGCAACATACCGCTGACGCGAAAAAACTCAAGTGTATGACTAGCCCCCAGAAATTCTGCAAACCTTTTGCAGGTTTTTCTTGTCCCCGCTCGTCAGCCGCTCCGAGGGGCTCGATTTTAAGAAAACAAATTTTCTTATTTATACGGATATCTTAAATATGGAGTAGGCCATTTGATACAGTAACCGCTCGATTTTAAGAAAATAAAATTCTTATTTATATGGAGATTTTAAAATATGGAGTTTTGTGTGTTAAATATGGTGAAGAAATCAAGGAAGTTGGCTACTTTCTTATCGCGGATTCAGTTTATATAAACCCTAAATATAATTTCCGTATTTATATAGAGATCTTAAATATGGAGTAGGCCATTTGATACAGTAAACACTCGATTTTAAGAATTTTAGGTCAGCCTAGCAACTTTCTTATTTTATATAGAGCTCTTAGATATGGAGTATACGCCGTGAAGTTGCCCGGCTAATTTCTTTCATGGGTACGTATATATCGCATTGATTATGACTATCGTGGCGGATTATATTCTTGGAGGATATCGTTGTCTTTAGGCATCAAGATGTGAAAAGTCATTTCGTCGTGACATGTCGTGTTTAGGATTACGTATGTATATAACGATAATCTGATTTAAATCTATGGTTAAATTGGTATAATATTTATTATATATATTATAATATAGATTAAAACTTTTAATATTGAGTTTTTCTTTGTCATTTTTATTATATTATTTTTAATATATCTATTTCTAATAGAATTAGTATAATATATATTAGAAAAATAATATATAATATATATTATATTACATATTTATATTTTATAATAAATATGTAATATATAGATGTATGATATTATCATACATGTCTACGTTTGTTTTGGGTGGCTAGGCAGCAGAGCTTGGGTTGGCTCTAGCTCGGTGGAGTGTGTGCGTGACCATTTGAGACCATACTTAAGGCCGAGGCCAGGGGGAGTCCACGAGACCAGACTTGTTTTTGGTTTGGCTCTAGCTCGGTGGAGTGTGTGCGTGACCACTGAGACCATACTTAAGGCCGAGGCCAGGGCGAGACCACTGAGACCAGACTTAAGGGCATCGAACATCAATCCTTCGATCAGAGTATGACGAAAACTGCTCATCGATCCGACGACATGCTGCCCTCGCACGGTCCGATCGCGGGATCGGCGGTTGAGAGAATCCCGCGAGCGCTGACCGTCGGATCGTGCAGCTGAGCCCATTGACCCACCTTATTCGGAGACAGCTATGTCTACGGATACTCTTATATATGTAGTATAATCCAGGGTCTGTTTAATTATCTCATTCCAAAGCCATTGAGGATCCGACGGCCGCGGTTCACGGGTCATTCTCAGCCGTCGGATACTTTTTTTTGTCACCCCCGTTATATCTCCGACGATATATATATATTCTCGGCCGTCTGATACTTTTTTGTCACCCCCGTTATATCTCCGACGATATATATATATTCTCGGCCGTATAAGTCAATGCTGTATAGTCAATGCTATATAGTCAATGGTGATTGTCATGGTGAGCGACAGGCGAGTTTCAAGAAAACAAAGTTTCTGACACGCTGGTCTCGATTGCCGGTCATTCGCTGCTGGTCAACAATTCTAACCCCCGCCGACTCGAGCGCCTTCTTGCATTCATTGTCGGTGCTGAATTTCAAGTCCGGCCTGGTGGTCTGACTGTTGTATGCCGATCGGATATCTGCGACTCGTAAAGCGTCGATGGCGAGGGTGGGGGGCGTCGTGATTGTTTCGTGGTGTTCGTGCAGCCATGTCTTGAAGAGCCCATCGTGGCTAGCCTCTTGGAGCAGGTGCAATGCGGACGAATTGTTAGGAGGGGTGGGCAAAACAAAATCGTTGGTGTATAGGTTCCGCCACCACTCTAGCATCATGTGCATATGCGCCAGTCGCCACTCCTCGCACTTTTTCATGAACTCCGTGTCTTTCCATGCTCGGTATCGGTGAATCTCATGAACTTCGTCCTCTGGCGCCAAGCCTTTTACGAAAGTGGCGACACAGGCGATCGGGTAAGCACGTTCTCCCATAGCCTTGCCGGACTCGATCTCTGGAGCGACATTGGACAAGTACATAAACTTGGCGTGAAATTTGGCGCTGATGGGTTGCTTGAAGAGGTTTCGGAATTGTACGTCGTCGTTGCCCGTGAGCGTTTTGGTGACACCGCTGTTGAGTTTCATCCTCTTGTCTCCTTCGTTGAGAGCGATGCAACGGCGTTTACGACTGACACTGAGAGCGGGGTTGGGAGCATCGGCGCCTTCCTTGCGTTCGGTGAGCACTTGGATGGCCACGGTGCCAAAGTAATCGCCTAGAGAGCGTTTCAAGAACTGGCACACGAAAGCACTTTTACCGTTGTCGCCTTCTCCCAGCATTAGGACGAGTTTTTTCATGGGATTCCCGGAGGATAATAAGCTACCGACGACCGCCTGGATTTGCGATCTTGTGACTTCCTCTGGGAAGATGCGGCGATACAGCGAGCGGTCGATGTCCCTCATTTGAGCATCCAGGTGCGAATCGCGGTGCCGAAAATCGTAGCCAACGGACATGGACACCAAAAAGTCATTGGGCACGGTTCCTTTGGGATAGAAATGGTCCGTTTCCAAGTCGTACACGCCGTTGTCGAAGCCGATGAGATACGCCCGTTCATCCATACGGTCGAAGAATTCTTCGGGGGTGGGAAGGCCAAGTTGCGTGTACCGTTTGGGAACCTTCAAAACCCGCTCCATGGCCGTTTTGAGGCTGCTAAAAACACACTCGGTCCCAACGCCTTTGTCGAGAACGGCCAGACCCGCTTCGATCTGCTGCACGATGTTGTTGTCGGATGTGAGGATCGCGAGGACGTCCTGCTTGGTCCATTTGACAGTCTGGTGGTCTTCGTTGTGCAGTTTGGCAAGTTTCTTTGCCATCCCGCGCAAAGTTTTGGTGTCGCGCAAGGCACCCCAGTGATTGGTTGACAAGAGTTTGTCGAATAATCGAATCGCCCATTCCTTGACCTCGTACTCCATTGACTCTTTGGCGCCACTGAGAGACCACAGCGCGCCATCGAACCTGAAGAGGATGTATGCTCCGTTTGATTTATCGTAGGCATATCGATATTTGTCCATGAGCCAATCGAAGGCATATTCGGCGAAGTAATGTTGTTGCGTCGGTTTGAATACGGCTTTACGTAGGTGGGTTGCCATTTGGGCGGTGCAGTTGCAACCTTCGCTATCGTGTAAGGCGATTATTATTTGTTCGAAAGAGTGAGACGCCTCACGATTCACCGCGGTCGTCATCTCACGCTTGCTGGTGGCGGCCTTTTCCTCTTCGTCGGCATCATCGGTATCTGAACCCATTTCCACCAGGGTATCCGGTTCTTCCGTATCGGTAGAGACCAAAGTACGGTTCTTATCACGCTCGCTGGATCGATTCTCGCACGGCGTTCTCACTCCGCCCATCCCTTCCGTATCGGTATATCGGTATCTGAAGAGCTCCCGCGCCATCCTGCCTAGTTCGGGCGTGGGGTATTTCACCGGGATGTAACCTTGCTGCTCGTTCCCATTACCCGCTAGCCTGCGGCAGTCAGGGTCCCAACAAGTGAGTCGGATGTCGTCTTTACGAAAGAGCAGCTTCACGGTGTCCGTGCGGCCGCCTTTTTTGTGAACCTTCCAGGGACATGTGTTCGTTTGTGCAGAGATCGAGACCATGATGAAGTCGCCTTGGCCGATCACTTTGGCAGTCGTTTCCAACATTGCGTCTTTGTACGCGTGTAGTTTGTGAGCGGGGTGGATGGCGTCGAAGACCGCGGGCATAAGCTGGTGCAGAACTGTCCTCAGCACGCCGGGTTGCGTGCACACCCGAGGCTGGCGCCTGTGCTGATTCAGAATGCTCACCGTCGGGAACACGGACTCACCGTCGGGAATGTGGGACACGACGTAGTCTAGGTAATTGTACTCTCCGTCGGGAATGGTCTCCAACTTGTTGTCGCGCGTGATTCGGACGGGGCGAAGTGGGCGCTGCGGGTCCGTTTTCTTGGCACAAAGCAGAAGGCGAAACGAGTTGTCCTTGGCATACGGATTGGTGTCGAGGGGCACGCCTTTCTCTGTGCCGCCTTTTTGCGTAAAGAAGTCCGCAAATTCTGAATTCTTCGTCTTCAGTTTCTCGGTGATGTCTTGTATGATTTGAAGGTGCTTGATGACCTGGTTGCTTCGAAAGTGGCCGACGTCGATCAGGGTGACGTGAAAGCTGGCCTTCTTTTCGTTGGAGGCTTCGGAGAGCCTCCACGAGTTCCGGAAAGTGGCACGGTCCACATCCACTTTGCACTTCGAGCGGAGAGAATCCTCGGCGCACTCCATGAAGGCCTTCAAGAATGCGATTTTGGTTTTCTCGGTCACGTGTGTGGGAACGTTGTGCGCGTACCACTCGATGTCGGTGTAGAAACGCACGGGGCCGGTCAACTGCTCGTAGAAGTGATTGAGGCCGAGTTCGCAGAGGCGTGGGAGGAGCTTTTCGGCGAAGGTGGCGCAGTCCGTGAAGCTCGTGAAGGCCTTGGCGGCGCTTGTGTCGAAGACGTCCGTGGAGAGGCGGAGTTTGTGGAGATGGCGCTCGGCGTGAGTTGCGCCGAGCGCTTTATTTTTGAAGATTTGGATTTGAAGCTCGTTTGGCGAGGCCGAAGGCGCCCAGATGAAAGACGTGTTGTGAGAATACAGACTCCTCGCACCCTGGGCGAATCCGTCACGACCGTATTGATGTTCGCCGACTTCGGTCCACGCCATTTTTGCTGCTGAATATATCGAACTGCTGCAAAATTTGATAAAAAAGAAGTTGTAGGTTTGTTCCGCTGTGTCGCCAAACAACACCACATTTGGAGTGTGATCCGGCGAGAAAAAATCCGATTCGCGATTAGCGTTCGATCGAATCGCGGTCGGGCGAGTGCAAGCGATTTGGGGGTACAAAAGGCGAGAGAAGCTACACGATCGCCATTTTCAACTTGCGCCAGCGAAAGATGGCAGCATCCTCTTATCCACCGCCGTATATTACACGCGACGAGGTCGATTTGACCGGTAACACCAGTACAGGAGCAACCGCGACGAATGGGCTAGGTCCTTTCGCTTCGATGATGCAGGCCGCGAACAACACTCGCCCCGATGTGATACGGCAAGTTCAAGAAGAGCTTAAGAGTGAGATCGGTAGATTGATTCGAGGGCCTACCCCGGTTCCGGGTAAAGAGAGCGACGATCCCGTGGCTGCGGTGGACAAGTTGATGAGTGATAATCCTATTCTAAAGGCCATCTACGACGAGTACATGTGCCCGATTTGCCACTCCTCTGTGACGGATTTAGCTTGTTGCACGCAGGGGGTATGCGGGTTGTGCGACGCCTGCTTTCACAGGCACCGACTCAACGGCGCCGCTCGATGTCCGACTTGCCGAGCTCCGCTGTTGCCTGAGCCCGTGCCGGGCAGGTCAAAGCCAACGAAAAGGCCTCTCCATGTTACTGCAACCTGCACACTGTGCACGGACTCGACCGAGCGTAGCTTTTCACGGCTGTTGGAACACGTGCGCAAGGATTGTGTTTCGGTGTATGGAAGGGAGATGTCTGCTGAGCTGCGAGAGCGCGTCCAAAACGCTACGGACGCGGCGTGTATGAGCGAGAATGTGTGGAATGCGTTGGAAGCCTTTAAAAAGGAGGCGGATGAGGAGCGTGTCGATGTGCAAGCGCAGCTGGATCGGGCGTTGGCGGAGTTGGATATGCTGAAGAGACAGCGGGCTGCACCAACTGCCGCGCGTAAGCGCAGTCGACACGACCGCTGATGGATTTAATTATGCATCATAGCATCATAGCTGTTTGCTACAAATGCTACAATAGCATCATAGTTATTTGCCAATGACACTCTGGTATTTGCCGCTGGCATAATTGAGTTCGCGCAACCGACACAACGTTTATGGTTTTATGTTTGGAATTATTTTCTTTATTTTGTCTTGTTTCGTAAGACAGAGTTAATTCGAGTATGTCAGTTACAAGGAGCGCAATAGAAATGTACAAAGGTGGCATTTTTGTATATCGATTATAAGCCTGCTTGGTGAGGTCAAGAAGGTCGACGCATTGCACAATACATACTTGGGAGCAGTGCTCAATCCGACGGTTCTCGTTCACGGCTTGCGCGTGATGCGAGCACAAACTTCATAATTACTTTACACACCCATCAATCAAGTTCGTTACAGCTAGGAACAGGGCCGGAGTTGTATCTAGTATATTGGATGACTAAAAATACTCTTCATGGTATGTCCAGTTGAACCGTATAAATAAAAAGTGACTGTTGGATTCGATACCGGTTCGACAAGTAAGCAAACGGTATCAGAAAGCTGTAACACGGTAATCGGGTCAAGCTGGTATACTTTTTTGACCTTAGGTGTATCGCGCTATCACTTATCCTTAGCTGGTATACAAGTCCTTAGGTGTCTCGCGCCTGTTCCGAACCTCGTGTAAACTACATATGATTGTAAAGTGTCGTTTATGGAATTGTTTGGCCACCACCAATACAAGTCGGATAGGTCTTACCTAGGACCTGATCGCGCATATCTTTTAGCGTTTCCTGATTAGGTAAAGGTTCTTTATTTGTATTGTCTGCATGCACCGAATCACACATACATATACGATAATACACCAACTCACAATAATACATCGTATACATACAGTATGAAATACTTGTTTAGTTCAGTTGAGAAGACATATGTTGCCTTTGTACATGCTGTAAGTTGGTGGTTTCCTATAGCGCTTTCGCCCTCCTCCACTAAGGCATTGGTGCCGTCTATGGAATGGAATCTGCCTCTAGACAACGTCAGTAGGATTCTGTTAGATGGTGAGGCGGCGTTTGGTGCGTTGTTTGGTGGGTTCGGTGGGTTGTTTGGGGGGTCGAAAAATGTGCAGAAGGTGGGAGTGCAGATCTCCTACGACGGGGGCGGCTAGCTGCAATTCGGCGAAATTGATGTGGGTGTCGACGGCGTAGATGGTTTTGAAGACTGCGAGATAGAGTGGCGTGTTGGGCTTGTGGGCGAAGTTGTGGACCGTGTCTTTCCAGATTTCAGCGGCTAAGGAGAGAGCGGTGAGGTGGTCGTGGTCGTCTACGGTTTTACGCGTCTTGAGCTTTTCCGTGGCGGCTTGGGTGCAAGTCGTGTGGAACTGTTGAAAGGCGCTATTCTCTTGGACGAGGTATCTGGGCAGCGCGAGGAAGCGGGTGTAATTACCCCTGTTGTTGACGAGGGCGAAGGCTGCGCGGTAGCGGGAGAAGGTGGTGAGCACGCAGATGGTTTTTTGCGTGTTGCAGTCGAAGTCGGGTCGCACGGGGCCTGCGGTTACACGACAAGGTATCTGTTACTGGTGCCTATGTACCAGCTGTATAATGTATGATGACAATACACATGCGCACGACTTTATTAGAGTTGCAATTGAAAACTACTATATTTACACAAAACCGATAGTTGTGTATATCACCCGTGTGAACCATTCTGTGAGGTTGTATAAGAAAAACAAAAATCAAATCCTTGTATCTGGTGTTGATTTCGACTTCGACTGGCTCGCTTGGTGCTCGCACGAGTACCAAACAACCCCGCGAGCCGAAAACATATAACGGTCGTATCAGGTTATTTCGAGTACGTGTTGCGCGTATTTTTATATCGTTCAAAACGAAAGAGTTTCTATTATCTATTCATATGCAGACCATCCTGTACTGTGATTGACATCATGATATCCACGTTTCCACGATGAACACTTATTTCTATTATATTCCTATTATATTATCTGGGTTCATCTGGGCAAGGGTGTATTCGCGATTCCGAGACGCACCGAGGAAGTCGTCGAAGTCCTGTTTGATGGCGATGGCGTTGGGCCCTGGTCGTTTGGACGCTCGAAAATCGACGAAGAGGATTCGTTTCCACATGTCTGCGGTGTCGAAGGGCGTTTCGACGAGGTTGACCTGGCACGATATGCTGATATATAATATATTATACGATATATATGAATACCCACGAACAGAACACGAGGGAGAAAGAAAGCGACGCACGTGGGGCCAGATTTCGAGGCAGAGGAAGTGGGCGCTGGACCAGAGTTTGTCGAATATTTCGGGGAATTGGATGGTGGCGGGGCCGCCGTGGCAGAGAGCGGCGTCGCCGTAGGCGAGTTCGTCGTGGATAAGACGTTTGAGTTGAGAGCGGCCGGCGACGCGGGTGACGCTCCAGTGGATGGGTTGGTCGTTTTCGTGTGGAGACAGCGGGGAGTCGCCGAATTGCTGCTGGGAGGTGTCGACGTTGCCGCAGAAGACGCAGCAGACGGAGTCGCCGTCGGTGGTCGGGGCGGAAGTGGAGTGGGGGGCGTAGTGGTCTTGGATGCAGGTGCAGGTGCGGTCCGTGTGGGGGATACCGAATATGGCCATGGTTGTTGTGATGGATTGTGTCGCAGCAAGGAGGATTATATACGCGTGCGAAAGCGAGTTAGTTTCGATCGAAGCGTTTTCGATTCGGCGCGCGCGCGGTTCTGTGATTATGTTCCAATCCCGTCGCGGCGCACGATGTCTGTTATTCGCGGCCCGTGGTGGGCGAGGTAGACGAGTTCGTGTCCGCAGAGAACGTAGAGGAAGAGCGCGATGATGAGCTGCGCGATGAGGGCGGCGAGGGCGACCTGGTCGTCTGCGGCTTGGCCGCATTGGTGGTAGGAGTGCGCGGCGGAGTCCCCATGCGTGGACAGGTCGTGGAAGAGGCGGCGCGTGGTGTCGAAGGGGAAGACGATGTAGGAGAAGGCGGAGGCGGTGGAGGTGAGGAGGTGGAGAAGGGCGGTGAGGTGTTCGATGTGTTTGAAGAGGCGGATGTGGAAGACGTCGGGGATGACGGGGTCCTTCTCGTAGTGTCGGAGGGTGAAGTAGGACGGGGAGAGGTACTTGAGGACGGCGAAGGGGAGGAGGAGGATGGCGCCGACGGCGGTGGCGAGCTGGGAGTGAAGGAGGGTCCAGGCCTGAGTGCGCATGCGATAGAGGGAAGCGTTGTGGTCGGCTTGACAGTCGAGGAGATGGTCGTGGGCGGGGAGGAGGGCGAGGAAGGTGAGGAGGAGGGCGAGGAGGCATTGAATGACGACGAGGAGGCACCAGACGTGGGCGTCGTGTTGGGGCATTGTCTGGCCCGGTCTGGGAGGACGCAGTATATAGTATATACATCTATAGGTATGTATATATAGTATCACGGCACGGGGTTAACTTGTCATATTAAACGTCACGGCACGGGAATCCCCACACGGGTACGGGTACTACGTGGTGGAGACGAGTCTCAATCTGAATCCGTCGTATACGATCCATTACGATCCGTCGCAATGTATGGATTGCTGTGAATATGTTGCAAGTGAAATATTGCGTATGAATTTCACTGTGTTTGGGCACGCGTCACAACTGCGAGTCACGCGCCCCTGGTAGTAAAAGTTCACTGCCCGCCTATTGGATATTAAGCTGCATGCCCAGCACGATCGAGCCTCAAAGCGGTGGTGACACATAACAAAGCGGCCCGATGCTCGGAAAGTACCGCCCCTTTTGACCGAGGGGTTCTCGATCGAGCCTCAAAGCGGTGGTGACACACAACAAAGCGTGTTAAGCTGCATGCCCAGCAGCAACGACAGGATCAGCATCAAGTTCTGTATGTAACAATTTATTACAGACTGGCGCAAACGTCTTTGATAGCGGTCGCCGTTGCGTTTGCTGTGTTCAAGGCACCCTCGATCCACGCGCTGAATGTTGGATCGTACGCTTCCCCGACAAAGAAAACGCGATGCTCGGTGGATATACGGCTCGCCTCGTTCCCGTGTTTGGGCAAATCCGTGTCGGGTTTCCAAACGTGGTAGGCGTTGGGCGAATGGTAAGCGGTGAAGTCCGCGTCGATCGCACCGTGAATCGTGTCCTCGGGTATCCCAAAACTTTTCACGAGCACCTCCCTTAGCAGATTTCTAATAAATCTTCTTCGTATACCAGAGGCAAGATACGGTAGCAGACTCTGTCATTTTATAAAGATGCTCAGCCGCGTCGGAATCGCAGTACGCCAGGAGAAAGTCGTAACCTTCACGAGCGGCCGGCGCTTGGGATATCATGGACCACAGAGGCGACAATTCTCCGTTTTCCACGGTGGTGAGCACGTGCAGATATGACACTTTATGGGTTTGCAGCATTTCCTCGGCAGCTGCACGAACCATCGCGGCTAAGTTTGAGTTTTTCAACTTCACAAAGACGCGCATGGACGCTTTGGGGGTGACCGTTTTCACCAGATATTCTATACGTTGCACCACGTCTTCAGGCACATTGCTGCCCAGTCTAATTTTTTGCAACGCCGCGACGGGTGCGGCGACCACCAGATAAGCGCCTTCGAACCGCTCGCATTTATCGATGGATACCACCGTCTGATTGAAACGTAAGTGCACCTGTGAGGTTTTTGACTGCAGTCTCTCATGCAAAGGGGTCACCAGCGCTTCTCGATAGTCGCCTCAAAAACACTTTTTCGATTGCAAAGCAAAGTCCTGGCGTTTCAGTATAAAATCCGCCATTTCGTTGTACCACGGTATCGCCTCGCGAAGCAGGGCCTTCTGTGTCTCGTCGGCAACCTCTTTTAAAGCTTTGTGGTCGTGGTCCCTAGCGTGCTTACCGCGCAACGTGCTGTAGAAGAAGGCTGAGTTTGGAGACAACTCTTCAAACCAACCACAGTTGGCCTTGTTTTTTTGGAGAAGGCTATTTAGGTGAGTATGCGCTTCCAGATGGTACGACGGGCCCATGTTGTGCCCCTCTTTCGTGAAAACGAGTCCCCACCTTCTGAGACGAGGTCCGTGACTTGCATACCACCGATGCCGAGGCCGATGACGATAACATCGAAACCGGTTTGGTGCGTCGTGAAAACGGACATGCTTATCCTATATCCGGATAACAACTTAAGCTATCTCCTGACGAAGCAAAGGGAGGAACGCTAACGTCTGCGCTGCCCGAGAGGTTGACTACGACATCGCGCGCGTGTGTGTATATATATTTTCGGCCTCGTACATCACAAGGAATGTAATCTGGGTGGACGCTGGACGGCACCAACACATTATGGGAAGATATCAAATTGTCTTAATTGTTGCGAAGATGGAGATGCCCTTCCCATAGACGTCTCCTGCGGGCCTGGCATATATCCACCACCCGGGGCTCTCGAATGTATAAGGTACGAATTACACTTATATTGATCTAAATTATTATTCCAAACTTACTCGAGCATGTAAATGCTGAGCAAGAATCAGGTTGCAGATTACATCTTATATTAGTCTAAATTATGTATCGTAATATATGTGGACTAGGTTCCTTTCTGACTCCCTGCGGTGGAATGTTAAAAAACTGGCAAGAAAGCAAATGCTTCAAAACCCTGTAGGTTTGGATATCAATATAATAGTATGCAATACTGCCATAGTAGTAGAGATTCAAGAAACGATATATGCCTTATAGTATACCGAAAGCGATAGCGAATCGCAGGAATTTATCAAGTTTTGGACAGGATATTGCGTGTAATTGGTGTCATGGAAATGTGTCACGGAAATGATTTTTCACAGGAATACAACGCTAGATAAGACCCAGGAAGAATTAGAATAACAATTGCTATAAAATATACTGTGTTAATTCTGCACCCGAACATAAACTGTACAAAAACTATACCCTGCATGCAAAGTATTGAGTTGCAAAGCTATCTCCTGACGAACGCTAACGTCTGCGCTGCTCGTTGCCATCGAGGTAGACGATGAAGTGGCTCTCTTTGGGCTCGGGCGACATGCGGACGCCGCGACCGGCAGCCTGTTTGATTTCGCTTTCGTTGGGTAGCGAAAAGAAGACGGTGCCGTCCACGTGGTAGGTGTCGAGGCCGCGGAGCTCGGTGTTGCCCTGTTCGGTGGAGAGGACGAGGAACTTGGTTCCGTCGAAGGTGGCGTCTTCTTGGCGGTTGAACCATTCCAGGGTGTCGTCGGTGGGAGGCTCGGTGCCCTCCTCGGACTGCATGCGGGTGACGCTTTTCCAGAGGAGGGAGTCGCCGGTGTCGGCGGCGAAGTAGCCATGTTTGAGTTTGCGATGCTCGGTGACGGGTGCGGAGCTTGGGGTGAGCTCGCGAAAGCGGAAGCGGTCGGGGTTGTGGCGTTGGAGGGTGAGGAGGAGGAGGAGGAGGGTGGGGCGGCGGCGGTCGGAGGTGTACAGGATGATTCGTTCGGAGGGGACGTCGCGCAGGAGGTTGTAGAGAGAGCGGAAGACGGGGATGACATCCTCGCCGGAGGAGCGCCCGGCCTTCAGGACCTCTTGGAGCGCCTGAGGTTCCTTTGGGCAGAAGAGTTCCTCGGTCGTTACTGGCTTGGCCTTGTTGGCCTTGACAGAGTGGCTCTTGTTGGAGCGGTCGAAGACTTGGGCGCAGCAGACGCAGATGGTCAAGTCGGCAGGACCACCCGGTGTTAGGAGGAACTGGAAGGCGAAATGGACGTCCTCGGGGGTGTGCGAGTAGCCGCAGGCGGAGCATTTAGGCGCTGCTCCATTTTGGAGACCTCGGGTAAATGTTTTCGTAGCAGCGCTGATAGTGCCCTTTGGGTTATCCGGGGTTTTCTTCGTGTACTGGTACACGGATCCAACCAGGTCGAGCGCTGCGTTGCTGCATACGACGGATGCATCTGGGCGGACGGCGCGGGTGCGGGATTTCTTGCCGGGACCTTCTTCTTCGGGTGCGGCGACTGCGGCACGCTTTTTGCCGGGTTTGGAGGGCTCTGGCACTTGCTGGCTGACGCAGATGTCGGGAACGGGGTTGTCTTTCACTGCTGGGACGCTCTGCTGTTTGGGACAGGCTTGTATTTCGATGGGGACGGGCGCTCCGCCGATGTTCAATCTCTCTTCGGCGTTGCAGAGGAAGACCTTGGTGATGTGCTGCGGTAGGTGAATGGAGATGTCGTCGTCGCGCTCCATGAGTTTGCGGACGAAGGGTGAGAGCGTGGTGACGGTCTTAAACCAGGCATGGCGAAGGAGCATGTCGCGGAAGGCTAGGGGGGTGATTTTTTGGGAAGAATCGAAAAAGTGTGCGGCGGCGTTTTCGAAGGTGATAGCGGGGAGGTTGGCGCTGGGTTGGGGGAAGAAGCGGGGATCCAGGTGCCTGTTATCTTGGACGGCTTCGGTGTAAAGGTCTCCAAAGTTGGCGGAGGAGACGAGCGTGAGGCGGCAGTTGAAGTTGATGCCCGAAAACAAGCCGAGGTCGTAGGGGTCGTCGATGATGGTGGCGACGTGGGGCTGGGCTTGCAGGAGCAAGGTGACCTGGGCGAGGTGTTGACCGGCGCAGACGATGATGAGGCCCACGGAGTTGTTTGTGGTGCTGTCGTGGGACACGCCTTGGATAAGGACGCGGGCCTCTTCTTCGGTGCCAGGCTCGAAGTGGAAGGATTCGACTTGTGCGTCGGGGTAGAGTGTCTTTCTCTGGTGGATGGCCCTCATCCAAGCCTCGATGACGGGCCGTCCGGAGTAGACGGCCACGACGCAGACGCGTTGCACTTGGGCGTTTGTATGCTGTGCGGAGTGAGTGTTGCTGCAGACGGAGAAGCCGGCGCAGACATTCTGGTTGAACTTGCTCCACATGTGCGCGGTTCTCTTGATGCCGTCGAAGCAATGGGTATGGAGAAGGGTGTGCATGACCTCGTTGATCATGAACATTTTGCCAGAGCCGGAGGTGGCGTTCAAGATGACGAAGGCGATGGAGTTTTCGCTGCCTCCGTGCGTGAGGACCTTGGGCCTGATGGTCGCCTTGTTGTCTTGGACGGTCTTTATGGTCTGTTTGAAGGACGGCCTCTTGAGACGCCTGTTGGAGGAGGAGGACGACTCGGGGGCCTGTTGCGCCAACTGGGTAATCGCTTCCTTTGTATTGAGGTCGGAGACGAACTTAGAGATGTCCAGTTCTTCCGAGACGCGCTCGGCACAAGCGTCTGTCGAGAGCGTGCGGTAAAGAATGGTGATCATGTGGACCAGTTGGGAGGGGGTGAAGGCACAAATCGTTCCCGTTTTATCTACGAAGTTGGGGCAGACAGAGCCCAAATCATAGACACGGGAGTGTAAGTAGGCAAGGAACATTGTGGTCATTTTCGATATGCTGTGAGTGTCAAGCGGTAAGTCGTCGGTGGTGGCCGCAAGGAACTCTCGTCCTGAGAAGTGTTTGACATGCTCCGCGAGGATGGTCTGAAGGTGGTTAGCCATCAGGGTGGCGTGCTCCTCCTTAGGGGTGCGGCTGATTTGCTCTCTGAGTTTTGATCCGAACTGCCTGAAAAACGCTAAGGCGAGGCAAACTCTCTCGTCCAATACCGGGGCTGATTCCCCTGGCACTTCGGTACCGATGCTGCTTCTAAGCACAAGGGCCTCTCCGGTGTTGGTTGAACTCCTCGTAAACGTCTGCAAAGTGGATCCGGCAAATGCCTGTACGACTTGCGTGCTATGATCGAAGCCTGCATTCGTTTGCAACCCAAATGGCGGTTCGCCTTCCTCGCCAGGCTGCTCATCCTCTTCGCCTTCCTCGCCAGGCTGCTCCTCCCCGTCCTCTTCGGAGTCTTCTCCGGAAGAGGACCCGTCCTCTTCGGAGTCTTCATCCTCGTCATCGGAAGTGGAGTCCCCGTCCCCCGAGGACTCGTCCGACGCACTGGCAACGCCTCCGCCCGGGTTGTTTTCTTCTTGGGCAGCTTCATCAGCGGGTGGGAGCTGCGGGTCTGTGTGAGGCGGCGCACCGCTTGAAGTCATCTCGACGTCGCCTGGCTGAGCGGCGGCGGCATCGTTGTTGTTGTTGAGGCTCGACATTCTTAAAGTTGAAAGAGAAAGTAAAAAGGTGGGTGCGAGAGGAGAGCTGAGGCTGAAATGATTTGTTGTGTGTGTTTTGGTTTATAAGTAGGCTGCAGAGATGAAAGGAGCAGGTTCCGAGATTCGATCGATCGAGAATCGGTGTGGTCGATGTCGACTGTTTTGTCGTAGTCACGCGTGGGACTGGGTGACATGGCGCGACACCGAGCTCGATCGAATTGCTGGCGGTTCGACGCCCCCGATGATAGCCTTCATATAGACCAAATTTTTTGGAATACTCATTTTACTCTCGACGAGCATGAGACCGCAAGCTCATTACAATTCAGTCGCTCTGATGATGAACCTGCGTCGTTGTCTTACGCTTGACGAAGCGTTGGACTGTATGAATCTGACGCGGAGCGTCCTGAATGGTCCTTCGAGTCCTGTGTGCGGACCCCAGGTAACCTACCGGTTCTTGGGCTCGACGAGTGTCGAGGGCATGTTTATTGCGCGGGTGTACCGCGAGGTCGCCGACCGGCAGTGTGAGCAGGTGGATGTTTGCGGCTACGTTGTCGAGGGAAACGATGTCGTGGTGGCGTACCTGACGTGGGAGAATGGTTATCTTTGCGAGGATCGCGAGGAACTGTACCCGCGCCGGCCTATCAACCTTACCGAGTCTAGCGCCGTAGTTATGCAAGGCCCGCATACCGCAAGGCAGGGACCTCGATTCGATCCTCCTCAGCAGAGCGCGCGGCCAGATCCTCAAGCACCAGAGGAAAGTCCCCCTTCACCAGCATCTTCGGTAGGATACGACTCAGATGGTTCTGATTTTGAATGGCCCAAGCAGGAAGAAACTGGCGTAGACTATGCGAAGCTTGTGGGTGTCGCGGGTGTTTACCCAAAAACTGGAATTCGATAGGAGATTTGATAGCGATAGCAGACCATATTGTATTATATTTGTATCTGTTAATAACAGACTCTTTTTGACCTTACATTTCTCGCGCGTTACAACATGGGGCCTCGGCCGTATCTGAGTCGAATTGAAATCAGCATGCTTCGAGGGATATTTGGCATGTGTAGTACCGACGGCGAAGATATGGTACTCGTCAGTACACGGACCGGACATACTGCTTCGACTGATCTTTGACTGATCTTTGTACATATCGAAAATAAACCGCACAAAAATTAGCGATGAGAATTTTATTAAAGCTTCAGGATATAGCTACGACTATCAATGTCCTGCACTGAAGTCGTATCCGCAGAGCGCAAATTCGGATGATATCAAGCTGATTATTCTTTTAAATCTAAAAACTTCTAATCGGAGCGTTGTGTGAAGCGAAGTGATACACTTAGTTGAGATAAGCAAAACACTTCGCATGATCTATACACCCAACTAGTAATACTAAATAACAAACCAGTCGCCCCTGTCGTGTACCTGCGAAGTAGTCACGAAGAGCGCTGATTCAAGCGGCTATTTCGTGCTTTATATGCTGCCTTTTAAAGAAAATATGGAAATGTCGAATGGATGCCTTCCGTCTACCAGTACATGCCACCAGTACTTCGACTTCATTCTCGAACCAATCGTAACTCGCATCTTCCATTATTTGTCCCATATGGATACTTACATGGCTGGAATACAAACCTTGAAGAACTAGTATAAAATATTTCCTGTCTAATCATTTCTTCAGAATCTATTTCTTTGTCCTTATGGTTCTACGAAAGCTTTCTACAAAAGTGTTCACCTTTCAAACACCTACTACGATCATAGATAATGCCATCTTAACCATGCTGGTACAAGGCACAATGATACAGATCATGATAATGTGGCAACAGCTTGTGGATTGATGCATCAGATCATGATAATTTCCTCCTGTACCTCCTTTTTCTAACAAATCGTTTATCCGATGGCCTCTTACCGTCAAACGATTTTATTTCCGACCAAGCAATCATCCTGCGATACAAGGCTGAGTTTTATGCTTTGTCAATTTCGAAAGCGCCCGGTACAATGCAATCATGCAATCGCCAATACCATATAGCCGATGACAATGCAGCACTCGATGATCGATCGTAATGCAGCACGTTAATGCAAAAGCCTCTTCACAATATCTAACACGTAACCACAGAGCAAAACTGGTAAAGTTTACGGTTTCGAAACTCTGGTGAAATATAGTGTTCGCCAGAATATATTCGGTATCTTATAACAAATACAATGAATACATCGTAAAGTTGCTAACAGGGTTTACTATCCAATCAATACCGATCGTGACCAGAGGTACACAGATTCACCACTGGTACTGGATGCACAATCCACAGCACTAGATTCCAGAATATTCTAGGAACGGCACACGGAGGCCGGATCCACGGGCTGCACCGCATCGATCATGAGCCTTGGGATGCTCTCTCCGAAATAGGCTTTTGTGTTCTGCTCCCACACTCGCGTCTCCTGGAGGCGGAGGTAAGCGTCCGTCAGGAGCGCCTCGTTGGCCGTCGCCTCCTGTTCCACGGCGTACCGCTTGGACTCCGCCGCCAGTTTGTCTTCGTAGGCCTTGGTCTCCGCCTGCGTGCGCTTCTGCTGCGCCTCCGTCTCGGTCTGGATATGGATCTCCTCCGCCCGGCGATTTGCCGCGGACACGGTCTTCGCTCGCTCCGTCTCCAGCTCTTGCTCCACCACCTCGTGCGTCCGCTGTGCGACCAGGGCCGCCGTGCGCTGCTCCTCCATGGCCTCGTAGTTGCCTCGAATGGAGGCTGGCACGGTCGGTTTGGTCATGCGGACCGCCATGATAGATACTCCGTTGACGTGCGCGTCCAGATCCTTCTGCAAAGCGAGCTTGAGCAGTTCGTCCAGGGAGGCGAAGTCGTCCACGTACACCTCTCGGAGCGTCTTGTTGGAGCAGAACTGGTTGATCTCGTGATGCACCTTGTCGTGGATCCAGACTCGGTCGTAGTCCACTCCGTACGCCTTGATCACGGTGTGCGCCTGTGCTTGGCTCAGCGCGTTCACCACCTCCACTCGTTCAAACTGGGACAGTATGCCGTCCTTCGTGCCGCACGGCACGTTGGGGATGATGTCCGTCTGCAGACGGACGTTGACATCGACCATTTCCGTGATGTAAGGCAGGTGGAGGTGGATTCCGGGTCCGACGACGGTGTCCAGCAGGCGTCCTCCTCGAAAGTACACGCCCACGTGCCCTTCCTGCACTTGATGGAACAACGAAAGTCCGCACGGCAAAAACGCCGTGATGATGAACAGGTGAGCCTTCATTATGAGGGATGATAGGTGAGAGTGGTTATGCTCGTTTCGTGGAACCTCGGGAGCGGCGAGCGAAAATGATGAACGTGTCGTTGCCGAGACCTTTTTATAGAGATGTGGCACCGGCCGCCGATGCGACACTGCGATAATTATGTTCGATCGGATTCGATCGCATCGATGTAATATAAATAATTGTTTCTGAGAACTCACTCCAAGTATATGCTCATTCAATATCCGACGGCTGGGAGAGTCCCGATCATATGGACCGTCCGATCGTGCGCGTCGAGGTACAGTTTAAGGAAACGGCCCAACCATTATCTTGTTTTCATAACGTCTTTAAATATGGAGTGTTGTATGTTAAATATTGGGGACTATTCCTAAGATTGCAGAAGCTCGAATCATGACCGTAAAAAAGTTGAATCGTCTGAGAAAAGCAACTACTCACTAGCAACACACCGCCAACTTTTCAGGGTCGAAGCCACAGAGCCGACTGCCTACAAAGGCTGATTACGACGTAAACAAATTGTCTTACTTCTTCTAATATAATATTGTATCATTAGTTAGGGTCACTGCACGGCTGCGCGGTAAGATCTCTCCTGTCAGTCGCTAGTCGATAAAGTTCCCCTTCCTCCAAATTTTTGATGGCTTTTACGACGATCGTGTCCGCTTCTCCGAATTTCGCAAGGCGCACCTGGTAACAGATCAACCTCTGTATATCCTCGTACGTGGGTTCAGGGTTCTTGTGTGGATTCAGTTTACAGCATGATGTGGCGTGCTTCGCTACGGCATTTATGTCGTTGTTGCTGTATCGATAGCAAAAGCCACAAAACGGCGTGAGTATTGATACCTCCACGCCCTCTCTGAGATCAGTGTGCTTACAACTGGGAGTCTTATCCAAAGGGAAACAATACTGTACGCATTTAGGCTGTTCTCCACGCTTCGGATCATCTATTGCGATTTCTTTCTTACAAAGCGGGCACCGTAGAACGTTTGCCTCGTGGAACAATTCGCTAGCGCGAATGTGAAGTTTCATTAAACTGATATGGCCTGTGTAATAATCTTTCGAGGTAAGCTTGGCGACCCCACCCGACTGGACGCGGCTGCACCGTAAAAACGATCGTGTCAGTACAGTCATGTCTCGGAGCAAATATAGAGTCCGATAAATAGCGTAATACAAACATCTTCAAAGCGTTAAGAAAAATAGCGCGCACCCCAGACGGGTTGTCGGGGTTGTCGGCGGAGTCGCCGTTCCGCCGGGGGACAACCGCTGGGGGACACGCGATGGATTTTCGGCAGCCGGAGCTACAGGAGTACGAGCTGCAGCAGTAGGAAACAGAGGCGCGCGGTTACCTCGAATCCCGACCTCGACGGGGGTATCCTGGTTTACAGGAGAGAATGCAGAACTAGCCATTGTTGCCTTTGCTTGCTGAATGAAGTTGCTGGATGCCGTTTCGGCTTTTATGCGGGGTGATAGAATGAAAATGAGTTCACGAAGGTTTCATCGCCCTTTTATAGACACGTGCAACAGCAACGAACGCCAAACGGCGATCGATCGATCCGCGCGCGCGTCATTCTGGGACATGTAAACTCAGCACGATACTGGTGTTGTTTGGCGATAACGCGTCAACGCACCGTTAACGCGCCAAACAACCCCGTAAATCACAAATGGCACGAACGAATGGCTGTGATGGGTACACGGCACGGGGTGACATCGAGTAAAACTTTCGAAGTTTGAATATTAATAAAGCGTTTACCCCTGCACATGGCAGGCTAGGAGTATTTGTATACCGAGTAGCTAACACTGTGTATTATGCGTCTCGACGCACGGAATAGTTGATCGTGCAGGAGGAATACATGCTACAAGAGTGTGAGCCTCCCAGGCTACGACCGATTGATTCACTCCGTGGCCCCACTGGCTTCACCGTCAATCTCGTACTTTTTCAAACGTTTGTCGGACTGCATCTGCCAAACGTCCCAATGGTTAATTGACATTGAATCGAAGTTGGGTAACTTGTTTGTAAAAACGATGATCTGTGGCCGGGAAATACGCCGATGCTTGTGCGGTTGATGTACGTCATACATTTTGCCCTTCTTTAAAATGCACAAGGCAGAATAAAGCTTAGCAAGCTCGTCCTTTTGCATATCCCGAGGGATGTCAATCAAGTAACACGTACTCGGTGTAACAGGCATGCGAATGAAGTCCTGAGATGTAGATAGCTCAACCGCTAGATTTTCATACTTCAGATACTCGAAAAAAATGCTCTTGGCGGTTTGGCCAACGGTATCGTAAACGACAGTGATGTGAGATCCGTCGCACGTCTTGACGATCTCCTCGATCTGTGCCATCCATGGCATCCTTGTGGTCCCGTTGTTTTTGAAAAAGGTGTCTGACTGTGGAGTCGTTTTGGAGACCGGCGGAGACGTATTGCCTGCCCCTAGACACTTCGGACAAACGCCGGCGGGGTTGAGCGTGTAACTGCGTTCCAACATGTTTCTTACGCGGAAACGGGTTGTGCAAAATCCACCCCGTGTGACGCCTTTTGTATCCCCCGAGCCGGGCGGTTGGAATATCGGTCGTTGGGATATCGATCGAACCTTCGAAGGCGCGCGAACCGTGTCGCTGCTCGCGATGCTTCCGTTAAATGTATATTCACGCGCTCTGTGCTTTCCTGTGCACGCTCCTCCGCTCGATAGCCCCTGTCTGTTATACCAGGCACCCTTGGCACTCGAATCTGCTTTCCTCGTTCTCGTGAAGCGCGCAAACCCTCTGCGAACGCGTATAACGCGTTTTAACGCTTTCTAACGCTTTTAACGCACTTACTGGTGTTGTTTAGCGAAGCGTAGTGGAGGTACGGATAGCGAAGCAGCCCTAATTAGGGCAAAATTGGGTTAAAGTTACACAGGAAGTACATGACGAGGCACCTTCAGTGCGTCAGTGTCATACTCAGGCAGGCCGCGGGGGCATCTTCAGTGCGTCAGTGTCATACTCAGGCAGGCCGCGGGGGCATCTTCAGTGCGTCAGTGTCATACCAGGCAGGCCGCGGGGGGGCACCTTGCGCCGGTGTCATACCCGCCGCGGGGGGCACCTTCAGTGCGCCGGTGTCATACCCAGACAGACCGCGGGGGGCACCTTCAGTGCGGATGCGTTTTGGCAACACTTTGGCGCGCTATGCTTATTGTGTGACGTCCATGGCATTCGCTGGCGCACCGAATTGGAGAACCCAAGTCGCATCCTTGTTTTCTATGTTTAACACATAACACGTGGCATGTAGGATGGTTGTGTGGGGCCCTAATTCCGGACAATGATTTTGCCCCCCTTAACAGTACATCTGAACGTCGAGAGGGTATCCACTCCCCCCCCTATGAGTTTTATGGAGTGGATATTTTCGGGAATCTTGGGCTATCCGGACCCCTCCCCTCCCGAGAGGCATACCGTCGTTGGGGGTGATATAATCGTAATTCCGGCGTCCGGAATTGGGGCCTCCCCCGGAACAATGTTCGTCCCCCTCCCTGAGGCATGACGCTTCCATATTTAAGGTGGCGGTATGGCGTGGATGACATTTGCTGCACGGCGTGGCGCGCCGAGTTTTAGGATCCCAACTTGCACCCTCGATTCGTTGTATTTGACACGTGTCGCTCTCGTATTTAATCTGTTTATATGACGCCGATGACATTTGCTGCACGGCGTGGCGCGTCGAGTATTGGGACCCCGATTTTCATCCTTGAGTACTGGACGATCCTTCGGAACAGTGGTGCCTCCCGGAGGCACGAAGTCTCCATATTTAAGTTGGTTATATGACGTGGATGACATTTGCTGCACGGCGTGGCGCGTCGAGTATTGGGACCCCGATTTTCATCCTTGATTCGTTGTATTTGACACGTGGCATTCTCATATTCTAATCTGGTTGTATGACGTCTATGACATTTGCTGCACGGCGTGGTTTCGTACGTGGTCAACGAGTTTTAGGACCCCAAATTGCACACTCGATTCGTCGTATTTGACACGTGACACGGAAAAGGAGGATCCCCGACCGGAATTGGGGCCTCCCCCGGAACAACGTTCGTCCCCCCCCCTGAGGCATGACGCATCCGTGTTTGAGGTTCAGGGTTATAGGAGTTCACGACGTGTCGGAGATTTGAAAGGTGGTGAATGCGTCGAAAGCGTTGCAATCACAGAGGTGCGCCGGCTCCGGAGACACAGCGGCATCGCAATTGAACTCTGTGACTATCAGAGTTGCGTCGAGTATCAAACAGCACCAAGGCCGTGGCCGGTGTGGAGAGCTGTTTTACGCAACATAGCGGGGGCAGTTCTTCACCGCTGTGGAATGTACACATACAACAAAGGCTTATCGCTAATGGGAGGGAATGCTGGCTTGCGTAAAAGCAGCTCCCTCTGATACATTACATATATAAAATACGGTAAAGTTGCTGTGCCCGAATGCGACTGCGTGATGCTACAGTTCGATCTAACGCTAATGTTACACTACTCTTCGATGAAGGTGTCGGAGTCGTAATCCACCTCGATGTCCGCCTCTTTCATTTCGTCGTCCGTTTCCTTTGATGGCGAAAGGTAAGTGGGCGAGCTACACCGCGGTGGCAGAGCTGGCGCGGTTGCTGCACTGGGCTGGAGGTAGCTCGAGGCCTCGTGCTTGAGGGGCTCGCAGAGGATAGCGAGGCGAAGTTTTTTGGTGGGCACGCCTTCCTGGATTGGTGCCGCCCGCAAAGCTCGAGCGAGGGCTTGCTGTGCGTTGTTCACTCGAGTGTTCATGACCATCATGAATTTGGTGGTGGCGAGGTTCAACCCATGCGTTTGCTCATTCTTCTGGTCATTGGCGGTGGCGTCGAGTAGCAGGATGCGAGCCTCTCCCGTAGGACGCTTCTCGAGTGGTTTGTGAAACCAGTCGAGGATGCCACCCTTCTGGCCCGCCTTGGTGCTGCCGGTGCCTGGGATTTTGTCGGAGAGAGCGTGGAAATCGACGGGCACGGCGTTTTGGCGGAGGCTTTCGCAGATATTTGTCAGGAGGGGTGTGACTCTGGGTGGATCGCAGAAGATGACGATGTTGCGCGTTTCGTAATTCTGGATGGCGTCCGCCAAGGCGGTGTAAACGACCGCGGCGTAGGCGGGGGACTTGATGCTGATTTTGTCGGCGAGCGCGGTGGAGATATCGGGGGAAGTTGCAGAATCGGCCTTGAACGTTGGCTCGGGCATTCGGAGGGCTTGAAAGCAACCGGGGCACTTGATCCGATTGGTGCTTGCGTCGTAGTGATGCCGAGACCAGAAGTGACCGCGCAGTTGGGTGAGGTTGACGACGCAGCAGCAGAGGGAGCAGGCGTAGTTTTCGGTGTCGGAAATCGACGTCAGTGGGCTTGCCGGGTCCAGGACGTTGGGAGGTTGGTCGAGCAGTTGGTACGTGTTTTTGAACCACTCATCCGTCACTGGGTCTGTCGCGCCCGTATTGATGTAGGTGCCTTGAGCATTCACGAGCTGTTGAATAAGGCCGTCAGTACCCCAGACCGGTAGGAGCTGGTGGTCTGAAGTCGGCTGGCGCCAGCGCAAGACCGACTGGCCAGTGAAGAAATCTCCAACTTGGTCCGTCTCTCGATCGTGAAAGCCGATGTCTTTCTGTAAGAGTTTGCACGCCCCCGCCTGGCTGCAGTCGATGACCTTGATCTTCCGGGTCGGGGCGTTTGGTGGCGCGGGTATTTTGTGGAGGAGGGCCGCTCTGGCGCTGCACCCCGGGGCGTGGGTGGCGAAGTAATCCACTCCTGCGGGCATCATGGGGAGGACGTTCTCGATGGTCCGACGGAGGACGTCGGGGGGGAAGGCGTTGATGAGCGACACGTTGAGGTTGCACGCAAGGATGTCTTGGCATTTTTCCGGCGTTGCCCGGAAATGCTTGGGCCCGTCCATTGGATCAATCGGCTCGGTCTCGGCGTGGAGGAAGATGTTTCCCAGGAGGTGTTTGAAGGGGTTTTTGCCTGATTTGCCGTGGAAGGCGTGGACGATGGTGGTGGGTGTGGCGGAGATGCCCCAGAGGTGCTTGCAGGCGGGTCTGGTGGCGTTGACGCCCATGCTTCCGCAGTGCGCCGTGAATTCGTCGAAGACGACGAGAGGCCAGACGATCGATGGAGGCTTCGCGAGGAACTCGGAGAATTTTGTTGGAGTCATCCGAAGGATAAGCGTTTTGCGCGGGATCTGTTCCTCGTCCCGCAGGTAGCTCTCGACGGTGTGGGTGTGCTCGTCTATGAGGACTTTCATTTTACTTTCAAGAAAGGCGTCCCCCTCATTCTTCGGGTAGATGGTGTAGCGCTCTGTGTCCACCCCGCTGCAGGCGTGCTGAAGGTTTTTAAGCCAGTAGCCGGCGACGTTATCGGGGGCGACGAGGATGAGCAGGTTGCACGGTGCGAGCTCGGTAAGATCGGGGTTGACGAGGTGGAATCCGAGTGGAGAGATGTTGCGAACGGACTTGGACCAGCTGCGGCTCTCCTTCATGATCCTCGCGAGTAACACTCCTCGAAATAAGGCCAGGGCGGCTTCGATCGTGACCCCGGTTTTGCCGGTGCCCGGAGGGGCGCTGACGATGTCGATGTTCGGTGCGGAGTCGCGATCCTCCGTGACCACTCGTGTCGTTTGTTTGGATGCGAGCAGGTTCGACCGCACCAAGACTGTGCGCGGCAAGTCGGAGAGGAGGATCAGAATCTGCACGAGCTGTGCGCTCGTGGGAGAGCACTTCGACAGACCGTGCTCGTTGGGAACGAAGTCACGAACGCCTAGGAGTTTTAGTTGTCCTGCGGTGATGTCCACCAGGGGCTTGAGCTGAGCGTGGTCGGTGAAGTATTCGGTTTTATTCGTATTTCGCCTGTCCTTCCAATCGGGGCCCTCGAAGGAGACGATGGTCTGCTCTTGTTTGGCGCCCTGCTGGAGGATTTCGCTGACGGGAACGTGGCACCACTTCTCCCAGTTTGTGCTCGAGCACGTGCTCGCACCTGCGCGGTTGTTTTGGATGATCCGGTAGAGTTGTGCGACTTCGCTTAGCTTCGTTCTCTCGTTGCCCATCCGGCGATGCAGTTCGTAGAGCTGAATATCGCTCAAGCTCCACTGGGAGGTTCCCAGCATCAGCCGAGCTTCCTCCCGCACCTTTCGGGCGACTTCGAGTTCAGCGGAGGTGGAGGTGAGCGTGCTGGGACTGGTACTGATCGGTACTGGGGCTGGGAGCGGCTGACTGCCGAGCTCGCCTTGCTCGGGCCTGACTGCGATCTGGGAGCTGCTGCTGCCGACTGTCGTGCCAGGCGGAACGCGAGCGGAACCACTCTCAGATGCCGGCTCGGCTGGGGGCTGTTGCGAGCCGCCATTTTCGTACTTCCTTTTTTTATCTTTTTTCTCTTTTTTGTCTTTTTTATCTTTTTTGTTTTTTTTGTCTTTTTTGTCTTTTTGCGTGGCGCCATTTGGCGCCGGTGGTGCTGGGGGTGCAGTAGACTGCACGGCGTCACAGCGCTTCCGTTTACCATTGCCAGATGCATCGCTGGATTTTTGGGGTCGTTTGTCTGACGGTGGTCCTTCTGTGCTCTGAAGAAACTTCTGAGCAATGGCGGCGCTCGAGAACGTCCGATACGAAAACATGTTTGCTGACCTTGATTGGAGTGCGTGCGGTGTGCTGTGGAGTGAAAGAAATGAAATGGGCGAGTCGTGAAGTGGTTGGGTATTTATGTGTCCCATGTCCAGCCATGTCGGCAAGGCGTCGGTTCGATCGATTCGAATCGAGTCGCGCGACATGGCCGAGGGTTTTTAACCCTAACGCGACGCGCGTCAAACAACCCCACACATCACAATAGCGGGGGCGCTTCGTCACCGGTGTGGGTAGCCGTTTTGTGCAACATAGCGGGGGGGGCAAATCGCTGGTGTCATACCCAGGCAGGCCGCGGGGAGGGGGGCACCTTCAGTGCGCCGGTGTCATAC
>LGRX02022850.1:0-17428 GCA_001247695.2 Cymbomonas tetramitiformis | reverse complement strand
ATGTGGGTTGGGCAAATCGAATATATATGGTGCGGTGTGAGGACAGCTCCTCTGACACGCGACCATAACAAGGGGGTGTGGCCGGTAGGATGTATGTGTTTGTTTTGGGTCGGTGCGGTGGACCGTGGGCGCATGTGGGTTGGGCACCGGGAATATGTATGGTGCGGTGTGAGGACAGCTCCTCTGGCACGCGACCATAATAAGATTGTGTGGCCGGTAGGATGTATGTGGCTGTTTCGGGTTGGTGCGGTGGACCGTGGGCGCATGTGGGTTGGGCACACCGAATATCTATGGTGCGGTGTGAGGACAACTCCTCTGACACGCGACCATAACAAGGGGTGTGACCGGTAGGATGTATGTGGTTGTGTCGAGTTGGTGCGGTGGACCGTGGGCGCATGTGGGTAGGGCACACGGGATATATTTGGTGTGGTGTGAGGACAGCTCCTCTGACACGCGACCATATTCAGGGGGTGTGGCCGGTAGGAGATATGTGGTTGTTTCGGGCCGGTGCGGCGGACCGTGGGCGCATGTGGGTTGTGGCGTGTCGTATGTGTGTAACATCATTAAACATAATACTAGGTCTGATAGAGGAGGGCGGTTGCTGCACCTTTTGCAAGACCAAGAAACGCAAAACCCGCAGCCGTAACAACAAGTCCAAGCGTCTTAAGAAAAAAATAGTGAAGTTGAAAAGGGCACATAGTGCACTTGAAGCTTCTGTCGAGGAGGAGAAACCCCTTCCACAAGCACCGCTTCCCATATTCGTGGGTGGTTGCTCGGAGTACTACTCCCAGCTCACGTCCGTGAACAGTCGTCACCCACGCACAACCGCCTGGCGTTACGGCCCAGATGTCGCGCGCACTCTGGCGCAGAACTGCAACTTGGGTGAAGTCTCCTACAATATGGTCACGTTCTCAAATCCTTTAGGTCCGGCGAAAAAGTGCGACGGCGGTTTCGCGTCAACCAGAGTCGGTTGCACCCTCAACGGCACAGTTCCTTTGGTGTACAAAGAGTTCAGTCTAAAGCACTGGCCAAGCGCGTCAACCCGCTTTTCCGAGTTTGCTCGGGAACTATACATGACGACCCTCGCCGCGAATTCAGCTCCGCAGTACGTGTCGCCCATACTCCACTTCGGTTTGCGGCAGCTTGGCGAACGAGAACGTCCCGCATGTGCACCGTTCTTACTTTTCATGGACCACGGCATCTCTCTGGACGCCTTCCTGGCACAACCGCCCGTGCCTGTTACCATGACCTTCAAGAGAGACCTGTGCGCCAGAATCTTGACAGGCTTTGCTGCGCTGCATAAAGCCGGTATCTCCCACGGGGACGTCCGAGCAACAAACATGGTGCTTTCCCCGACGAGGCCCGACAGCTTGGTCATCATCGACTTCGGGCTATCAAGGCGGCAGCATAAGGAAGGGCTGCCTGAAGATCACTACCGAAGGCACCGATGGACCTCCGGAACGCCTGCCGATGCACATCAGAAGCCTGGATCAGTGTATGCGCCGGAGTACAGTAATGGAGGACCGACACCTGCAACCGACATGTGGGCGATTGCCCCGATCCTCGTGCGCATCTTGATTCGAGATTCACGTGACGCCCTTAAGAGAGTTAATGGTGATGCCACCAACGCGACTGTGCATGACATCCTGGGGAAGCGGTCAAGCAATACCTGTGTCAGCCGTGCAATCTGGAACCCAGTTATGGACTGCGTGCACCGCGAGCCCGCGAAACGGCCAACCGCCGCTAGCCTTGCCCGTCTTTTTGTGGCCTCCGAGGCGGCTACCGATGGCAAGTTAGTCCGTCTGGGAAACCAATAAGCGCCTATGGATGCTAACCTAGGAGGTAGGTTCGTCGCCGATGTCCTCGTATAGGGTATTGGATGATGTTCATATGTTCCCGCCTGATGCCTGCATTGCGGCTGCAAAGCTGCCTTCCTGGCATGCGATAAATCATAGCGATCCAGCCAGTTGAATGGAGATGGTTGGTTTTTTTACTTCTGAAAACCTGCGTACCATGCCTTTTGCCGCAGGTAACATCCACACCTCGTCACGCGTATTGCAGCCAGGTTGGCTTGGAGCGGTGGTCTCTATTGAAAATCTGGACGCTTGAGCAACGCCGTCTTGCTGGTGGGTTATGGCCTGAGAGCTCGGCGGACTCCTTTGCGTTGCACGCGCAAAGCTTGCTGCTGGACGTCTTTGGTGATCAACATCTTCATCACGCTATATTCGTGAAGGCCGGGGACTGTCCGCTGACCCCCTCCGCCAACTTTTTCGAGTTTGCAGGGTGGCCGCGGAGCGGCTGGTCTGTGCCCCAATTGGGACATCCCTACGGCCTACGGGGCCTGCTACGACTTCGTGTATATGCCACGCCCCTCGACGGCAGCGGTTGCCATGGTTGGTGGGGGGAGGTTGTGCTTGTTCACGGTCCGTGGGGTCACCCTCGGTTACACTTCACCAACGTCTTCCAATCGTTTTTGGGACGCAGCTTCACCGAGAGCTTACAGATGCCCCCTCCATTTCAGAAGACTCCCCTCTCCTTCCTGTCAGCCGTCTCTTGACCTACGCGGAGCTTGGCGTTCAAGTGGATGCAGTGAACGCCAAGTGTGCGGCGTTCTCAGCTTGGCGTGCCACCGCACTTCGGATTGGCCGATGCTCATTGTGCAAGACCAGGCTGCCTCGTGGAACCAGGAGGCGGTGCCCATGCCGGCAAGTACGCTATTGCGACATAGTCTGTCAGCGTGCGCATTGGAGAGCGCCGTTTGGGCATAGGATGGAGTGCACGGCCCGCAAACCGCCGGCACCTTGGAGGTGGACCATTGAGGATCATCTAGCTTTTATGACAAACTGGAATTGTGATAGTGTTAACAACGAGGCAACAGCTCATTGGCAACAGCTAATAACACTCTTGAATAGTGAGGGAGAACAAGATATGTGATACAATTTCTATACACTTTTTATGTGTAAAGCCAAAATGAGCTTCTTTGGGAATTGGTGTATTGTTTGTACTCGCGAAATACGGTGCAGTGATTTGATCGTGATGCTTTCCGTGATTGATACTTGTATTGCAACGCACCTGTCCTGCCTGTTGGTCACGGATGCCTGCACTGCGCACGTGAACTCTGTGAACCTCCCTGGCCATGACTGTTTGCGTGTTTTTGTAGGGGCGCTGTCTCCGAACATGGCATTTTGTTGTACGCGTCCCTGGCGATGGCAAGTGTTTCATATGGTCTCTGGCTGCGGCAACTAGCGGCAAGTACCGTGCGCAGGCCTTGCAGGGAACAGTGGCCAAGATGGCCAACTCTGTGGGTTGGTGTTCAACCCAGGCGGGCATTACTCCTCAACAAAAAATTATTTGTGTGACGAACACCGGTGTCACTGGGGTTATTTGGTGAACTACACCCTGACGGTTTATGCGGAACGAGTACACAGCACGGTTCTAGTGTTGAGACTTTCGCGCGGCGGGACTCATGTAGACCTATTTAGGCGAAGGGTTAGTCCGTGCTGCCTGTATAGGCTTGTCGATTTGCAAGGGTACGGCATTGTCGTTGAGTGGATTCCGCCCGTGCCCGCCGGTACACTTGTAGACCTCACGTGAGCGCGCACCACTTGTCCGTTAATTGCTCCAATTATTAAAGGTACATTATGGAGGCACCTAAAACTTCCAGATGAGTAATACTTTTGGCAATAAAGTGTATTGAAAACCGATTGTGCGGTGTTTTAGGTTGCAGGCACGTTAACCGGTCTGCCGCACGAACCGCTGCGATCCGCGTGTGCGAATGCGTTCGACACGCTCGACTCTTGGGTGGACATGACTGAATTTTTGCGGTACCGATGTCGGGCGTTCTGCTATGTCCGCCGCATGCGTCAAAATGTGGAGGGAGCCGAATCGTACTCCTTTGAGTTCACCTTTCACGGGCATTGCCTGTACGGCCCGGATGCATCCTGGGGCTCGCTGTTGGAGGGTGCACGTCCCCAAGGGAATGCAGAGATGTTTCTCCTGGATGTGCCGGAAACTGCACAAAGGCAATGGGAGCCCGAAAGCGATGCATGTGCGATGTTCGGTTCGCTAAATTAAAGTGCCCGGAACTGCGCTATGATCCACGACCGTTTTCTTCGCGTGCCCTTTTCTTGGCGCTGGTGGTTACCGCCGTGCGAACCATGTTCCACCGTGTCGTCCAATGGCGGGTGGAGTCGCTCCAATCAGGCAATGTTGTCGTGGAAGGTCAGTTGCGTCGCGGATGGTGGAGGAAAAGCTGGGTGACCACTGGCCGGCCGGGCGAGACGTGGATGGCGTTCGTGTATGTGCAAGACAAGTATGCTGCGACAGGGGATCCTGCGCGTGGAGATATCATGGTGGAGGCATGGTGTCCTGAGAATCCCATCGAACCTCTCGTAAAATGCACTGGATACAATGTATCACAATTCGCGCCGGAGTGCATATTTCGGCAGATGCGTACCACTCAAAAAATTCCCAAATACGGCAGACCTGACTATGCCAATCGTGTGGTATGCATACGTGCAGCGGAAGGTATCTACGCTTCATCTTTTCAAACCCGCGGGCAAAGCGAATCCACCAGTTTTCCGCGCCAGTGCTCCCACGGCCACGAGTGTTGGAGAACAATAATCTACATCCATGCGCACTTTGCGGAATACTGTCAACCGATTCCCCCGAGATCCCTGCCGAAGAGACAAGAGCCTTGTTCCGTATGTCGCCGTGTCCTGATTGGGAAAGGCGTCCGTCAATGCGGAGGGTGCCTTTCGCGTGTGTACTGTTCACCTGAGTGTCAGCGCGGAGACTGGCAGCGGACACACCGACACGAATGCAAGGCCATCGCTGTGTCGGAATGGAGGAATATGGCGGGGCTATGGGAATATGGCGGTTATGTGTTCAAGACATTGAGCGTACGCTGCGCTGCCCGTATGATCACGCGGGGGTATATTGGGCCGTTTTTTCCATCAGATACCCGAGCTTCGCGACCTCGTGTCAGCAGTGGGACAATGTGAACTGTGAACCCCGATAGTGGCTGAGATAGTGGTGGTCTGCGGTGAACTCATCTAAGCGGTGTACCAATGCCCAAAATAAGCAGTCTGCATGGATAGTAGCGAGTGCGCTAGGGAAGGGCGTGGCGCAGCCCCCTAGATGTAAGCAACTTTTGAAATAAATTTTAGAACGTCTTGTTGAATGAGCGTATGTCATCTCTCAGGTGGTGCTATGCGCGTACAGGGCACACCGAATATGTATGTCCACTACCCGGTCTTGGGTACATCACGATGTACCCAAGCCACTCTTTGTTCCGCACGCCATGGCGAGCTCGAACCATTTCAAGTGTCCATATGGCCGATATAGGTTGTCAATAACACACCAATCTTGGGTATGAACCATATGATTGGCGGTATTCGTGTCATAGACATGGGTTTTGGGGGGCGGTTGCCTAGGTGATTTTCCAGAAAAGACGAAATTCTCAAGTTCTAAATTCTTGGGTACATCGCTTGGGTACATCGATTTGTATGCATGGTTATGCACATGAAAATTGCATATTTGGTCGATGTTTCATTAGGGCATTAACATAGACCCTTCAAAGCACTTATTTTATCATGGGTCGGTCCCATGCCTCACAAGTTATCATACTTCATCATCAAGACTTCTCATCATAAAACAATGTCAGATTTTAGATTCCGCCTCGAAAAAATGCGCGCGGACATGTGCGATGACTCCCACCCATCGATCTATTGAACGAAGGCATATTTATCTGTGCAATGCATGTTATCGCAAATACGATTGCCAAAGAATGAGCTTACAAATATTTTTGGTCATAGTAATCGATATCACAGGTCACCTTCAACCGCTCGCGTCGACTCGTCCCCATACCCGATAAGGTACCTCGTGCCGTGCGGCAAGTAAGCAGTTAAGCTTGGGGATCTAGGGTACGCCGAACATGACGAAAATAAATTAATTAAGATATTGTGGTGTAACAAACCTTAAAAGTATTCCACTTTGTGAAGAATCCCCCCCCCTAAGATATGCGAGACTGTGAAAAAGGCGAGTCGCAACAAACCGTGGTAAAAAAAAAAAACAATTAGAAAATGTTTTTTGGGAGCCAAGTTGCGATTTGCATGGATTTGAATGCACCTGACATGATATATATCCTACCGGGATGCTTGTGACGGCATATTCCCGTGTGCATGATGATGTTGGCTAACTATATTGATGATTCGTAACGACAAACCATTAAATCTATGCCCCCATACCGTCAAATTAGCTTGGGTACATCCCTATGTACCCAGACCCTCTTGGGTACATCCCCATGTACCACCGGGTAGTGGACATGTATGGTGCGGTGTGAGGACAGCTCCTCCGACACGCGACCATAATAAGGGGGTGTGGCCGGTAGGATGTATGTGGCTGTTTCGGGTCGGTGCGGTGGACCGTGGGCGCATGTGGGTTGGGCACACGGAATGTATATGGTGCGGTGCGAGGACAACTATTCTGACACGCGACCATAATAAGGGGGTGTGACCGGTCGGTAGGATGTATGTGGCTGTTTCGGTTCGGTGCGGTGGACCGTGGACGCATGTGGGTTGGGCACACCGAATATCTATGGTGCGGTGTGAGGACAACTCCTCTGACACGCGACCATATTAAGGGGGTGTGGCCGGTAGGATGTATGTGTTTGTTTTGGGTCGGTGCGGCAGACCGTGGGCGCATGTGGGTAGGGCACACGGGATATATATGGTGCGGTGTGAGGACAGCTCCTCTGACACGCGACCATAATAAGGGGGTGTGGCCGGTAGGATGTATGTGTGTGTTTTGGGTCGGTGCGGTGGACCGTGGGGAAATTCGTCGACCGGCCGGTAAGGTTACAACACGAATGGTTGTTTTTCTTTTCCCCGACGATGAGCCGGTGGGTCGGGAGCGGCGTGCGCGTGGCCTGATTCAAGGCTCGCTGCGCGCCCCCTGTACCCGTGGCTACTCGTGTGCAAGGCATCTTCTTTGTGGATTACAGCCGGTGGGTTAGGAGAGGCGTGCGCGTGTCCTTGTTATTCAAGGCTCGAGGCGCGGCCCCGGACCCGTGGCTCGGTTGAAACGGTGTGAGGACAGCTCCTCTGACACGCGACCATAATAAGGGGGTGTGGCCGGTGTGATGTATGTGGTTGTTTCTGGTTGGTGCGGTTGACCGTGGGCGCATGTGGGTAGGGCACACGGAATATCTATGGTGCGGTGTGAGGACAGCTCCTCTGACACGCGACCGTTCGGGGTGTTACCAGGAGATTGGGTTGTCAACATTGTCATTGGGCACAACAGACTTCAATTCACCAGTGAAGCTCCCCAACGGCTGGACCGCGTGCTTGACAACAGCCGCTGTTCGCAAGGCAAACAAGGATCGGTTTGGGAAGTGCTCGGTGTCAGCACACCAGTGTCTTTGTATGAATTGTGGTAAACAAGGGGCGAAGCGGTGTGGTGGCTGTCACCAAGCAGTGTATTGTTCCCATGGTTGTGCGCAAATGCACTGGAAGTCGTGCCATCGACAGGAATGTAGTAGAGCAAAGCTGAAGAAGTAGGCAAAATCGTACCGTGCGAACCGTAATCATTGATCAAGACCAATGTGAATAAAAGATGAATATGTACATGTGAATAATATGTTTTTATAATGAATACGAGTATTGTTCATAATGAATAAGTGTATTGCAACCTATGCCCATGTTCGGTGCGGTGTGAGGACAGCTCCTCTAATACGCGACCTTACAGTGCAGGGGGGTTGTGTGGGCCAGGGGGGGCAGGAGTACGGGGGCAGGCCATGGCTAAGATTGTTCCCGGGAGCGGACGCCCGTTCCGTGCACACCCAAAAGTATCCGGCGAACGTAGAAGTCCTGTTGGATTACCACATCAGTGCGGGATGTTCGGCAGATGACGAGCAGTTGAATGCCATCAAGGAGTTCCGAGGAGGAGCGGCGCTCGCCGTCTACACGGCCCAGTTGGCAGACATAGAGGTCATCGTGAAATGGATAGATTGGATCAGCAAGGAGCTGTGTAGTTTGTTGCAGTTACTTGAGGAATACAGCAGCGAGGAAGAGACGCTTCGGAAGGCGCAGCGCGCATTACCTCCTGGCGAGCCCCTCCCTAGGGGGAGTAACCGGCAATTAAATGAAACGGGCTGTAGTATTGCCGAGCTCCGGAAAAAGCTGCACGGTAACATTACGGTCAACACCAGAAGTTGGAAGCTTGCACGCGAAGCTTTCGGCGAGCCCCCCCTGACCCCGGAGTTCATTAGGATGGGGGTGGAGGACCTCCAGGATTTCTGTGTTCGGCTTCGTGCCTGGAGGGATTTGGCCGTTAGCACACAGGAACTTGTTCGTCAGGAATATGAGGAGACGCTGAATCCGAGTTCGAAAAGTCTACTACCGTTCTTCGTGGTGGGTGGACTGTTTTCGAGTGCGGTGGCCAAGTATAAAACCCCACCGTTGATATCCCCGCACGGCCGGGCGCAGGTCTATTGCCTATGGGAGGATGGTGATGCGCATGGCGGCGAACCGCAGCGAGTGTTTCGTATGGTGTGGTGGTACATGCGAGCGGAGATGGAGCGGCGGGGAGACTGTATCTATCGCCATTTGGGGGAGAGGACGCCGGACACAAAAGTATTCCTGCCGGCGCCTGCTGTACTCGGTCGTTGCATTGACAGCCCCAGTCAGGTCAAGCACACGGACGTTCATGCGCATTCCATGGAGGAACTGCTTGGGCTGCCACGGGTGTATGGTGAGGCTGGAATCCGTACCTACTCCGCCCTGATGTGCCTGGATGAGCAGGGTTACACTGAGGTCTTGCCTGAAACGGTTGAGACGAAGTACTGGCCGGAGAACAAGGATGGTGTCATGCAGCTGCCCGCGGCTTTCCAGGGCTTCCCCACCGCCTCCCCTTTCCAGCAGGCGCGCGTGGGAGGAGGGCCCGGTTGGATGACCGTGTGGCCGGCCACGCTCACCGCACACCAGGGAAAGTGCCCTGGTCAGGCCGTGCCTGGGCTGGAAGGATTATTCAGGCAGAGGTCCCTGTCCCTTTGCGTGTACCATGCGTTCTCGTACCTGGAGAAGGGTGTCATCGACCTGGACAACGCTGTGCACATCGCCTCACACGGGTTCACGGAGATGTACGGCATGCCTATACGAATGGTGTGCATAGTATGCGGTGATGCCATCCAGTTCAAGGGCGGGTACGATCTCCTCCCAAGGGTGCACGCCTGTAAGGCTTGCATACACCCCCTTCACGAGGGTACAGATCTGACGCAAGTGGGGCACGTGATGTGCGGCGAGTGCTTTGACTTCCGGAATGCGAGGGGATTAAGGCCACCGCTAATGGTCCACGAGAGGCACCTGAAATATGACGCCACGTTGCAGGACTTTCAGGCGCTGGAACCGGCGGAGGCACGTGCGCGCGCGGTTGTCAACTTTGCAGACGTGGCCATGGGTGCGCGCCAGATTCTGCTCGCCTTCGGTCCGAGTGCCGACCTCTCACCGGAAGAGCGCGCCTCCCTCCGGGATGTGAAATGGAACCTGCCTCCGGCAGAGGCACCAAGCCCGGAGCAATGCGCGGGACCCCCCCTGCAGTATGGGGAGGGGCAGGTTGTTGTGCAAGTGTCAACGGTGCAGGGGTTCCATGAACACCCGCTCTTCCAGAAGATGCAAGTGTCTTGCCCCACGATGCAGTCAGTGATCAAGGCGCTTTGCGTGTCTGTACATCGAACTGCAGCCAAACCCAGCATGGTGGCGACGGATGAAGGAGCAGCAGCTCCGGCTGCTGCTCGCGCTGACGAGCATGCGGTGCTGCTTGGCCACACACCAGCTGTTGGCGGTGGTGAGCAGCCTAAGAAGCAGCCCAAGAAGCCATTTTCAGGCAAGCGGTCTCCAGCTGCCGAGGCCCGGCGGGCGGCGGCTCAAAAGCAGAGGGCGGCGGAGCGAAGACGGCTGACGACACCCGTCAGGCAGCCTATGTTCGACGCCAACGGTTACCTAACCAGTGAACTCTTACACCAGCTTAGCTTTCCCGGCATGGAATTGGCGAAGCTTGTGGCTTCCGTCATCACCCACAACTGGAATTGTTCACGGCCCACGTTCGCGTGTCGGTGCAGTTGCCACCTGTCCCCATCGGATATCCCTGGCTGGCATCGGAACGTGGCCTCATTGCAGGCAGTCCCACCTTGCCTTGGGCTGGCTGCGCGTAACACTAAGGCGAGGAGTGCACCTATGCCTGCCACTACAGCACCTCCCACCGTGCCATCGCACGTGGCAACTTCCGGCAGGAAAACATGTCGCCCTAGGAAGACGCTGGCAGCCATGAAATGCGGATTGGTGGGCCAACCGGCGACCAGTGCTGCTGCACCAATGGCTGCTCCCGCGGCCACACCGGCCCCGGAAGCACGCGTCGTCGGGGCAGCTCCGCCCCGCCCCCCAGGCCTGACGGAGGGCACCTTGGTGTATGGCAATGATGGACGGGTGCACCATGTTCGGACTGCGGACATGCGATTGATGCTAGATTTTGCGTGTGACGCACCAGGCGAGGAAGGTCGACTGATTTTTGACACGGAGGTCAAGCAACTTCAGACCGACGGCCCGCACGTGATCGCTGAGCCGGGTGTTCTGGACGCCAGAATGCAGCTAACCCATGTACAACCAGCGCAACAGCAGGGCTTTGCAACCGACGACGCCCTCGAGGAATACCTGGCATCCGCTGGGCTAACGTTAAGGGATGTCCCGTTTGACGGTGATTGCTGGCTTTCCGTGGTTGCTCCGTACATCACATGTGCGGATGGACGACCCTGTCACCAAGTGCAACGGAGCGGCGTGAAGTTCTTTACAGTCAAGCTGCGGGAGGCTTTAGTTGAGTATATTAACACAAACCCCACCTGGAGCGATGGATCTGGCCGCCGCCCGGAGTGGCTGAACGATCCCGAATTCATCAGTGATCGGAATACAGGGAAGGCGCACAGTGACGAGCATTCGTTCCTGGTCCTGGCGAGCATGGCCAAACGGGTTCTGCAGGTGTACCGGATATTCCCCACTCGAGAGGAAGTGTGGCGCCGGAAGTGGCCACCAGGCGTCAATCCCTTCAATCTCGTCATGCCCGACCGTGACAACGTGATATACGGCCAATATGCGCCCTTCAGTATGCAGTACTTCTGCCCGCCCCCTGAAGAACCACTGACGAGCAACGAACCCATCCGGATCCTGCACATGCTGAAGGTTCCGTTATACGACCCCAAGCTTCCAGCAGATGACCAGACATGGGTAACTTACCCTGGCCACTTCATGCGGATCCTCACGGAGGAAGCGGCGAAAAAGGAAAAAGATGCAATAGACAGGTTGCTCCTGCGAAAACGCGCGACGAGGTCCGATGATGCGCCAGGGAAGAAATCGAAGTAGCAGTTCAATCCGTCAGGGGCGACTATCTAATCAGGTACTGCTTTGGATCTCATCAACAATCGCTTTCTGCAATCGACATCTGCGCGATCGATTACAGCCGGTGGGTTAGGAGTGGCGTGCGCGTGTCCTTGTATACTAAACCTCACAAATCCTAATATACTGGTTGTTGTCATGTGCAGGCAAGAGGCGCTGCTGTTCAGAGTTGAGTCGAGCAGCTCCCATCGCAGCGGTAGAGTGATGTTGCAAAGCAGCGTGGTAAACTCATCTAAGCAGTAGAGCAATGTCAGAAATAAGCAGTCTGCATCGATAAACGACGATCGCTCTTAATTGGAAGATGCGCTCTAAATTGGAAGATTTTTTGAAGGTCATTGTTTTGATGTTTTTTACATTATTTTAAACATATCATGCCCAAAAAATAGGGTGGTTATAATTTTGGAAGTTTTTCTCATCGTACGAGGCGGGGTTTTCAGAATTCTTACGCGTGACTCTTAGGCATATTGAGGAGTGTTCCAAAAATCCACATATGGTATTAGATCGAGATTAAAGGTTATAAAATGGAAGTAAAAAGGGAAAAATATGTACCTGTTTATCGTATGTTTGATATTTTCATCGATTTCAGCACAATTTTGCCAAAACCCCCCTCAAACCCTATGCTTTATCACACGCGTATTCACAAAGGGCGGGTAACATATGTAAAGGTTCTTGCTAATGGACCCGTCACGTGCTATGTTATAATGTAGTTTGCCATAAAACATATTTGAACAAATAAAATATCAAGCACTTGCATCTCCGTGCAGATTTCTGGAGCAAATGGCCCTCTAGCGGGGGAAACCCTAAGTGGTAACACCAATTTAGGGTGTAAGCACAACCACATGTGTACATGCATGCACATACGAACTCTTGACTGCACTTATTTACTCTTCAGAGTTCTCCAGCAGTGCTTTTAAAAGCTCAGCTTTCTCCTCACAACCTGGAATTCCGCCTTGAACACCAGATTTTGCGGTCTCATCCCAGCATGTCAACACCTCGTTCACGTCAAATGTAGACTTCATGCGAAGGGTGCGGGCACCCCGTACGAAAGCTCCAGCCTCACAGAGTTGTTCTACCGTCTCGAACGTTCTCCGTGACTGTGCTGGCAACCAGAACTGCCAGGTTATCTCCTTCCGTGAGGCATGCTGCCCCACCACCTCCACGAAATGGAGTGGGAGTGACTTACCGCCGTCCGGGAGCATAACGTTGAACCAACACTTGTCGCTGGCTTCCCCGCCTGCAACGGTCACGGCATAGCTGCCCACAGTCATGTCCTCGAACCGGTAGTCGGCTGCCAAGTGTTCCTTCTGCGATGCCAAACGCATCCCACGGTCATATAGACTCTCGTCAACACCGGAGGAGTGCTCATCGTCGCCATCATCCGTGCCCTCACTGCTGCTGGGCTGTTTCTGCTGTTTTGGCTGCTTTCCAGGCTTCTTCTTGCGCGCTGCAACCTGCCGACTCCGACTGCGAGTGGCAAGATCCATCTCCATATCAGTATCATCGCTGTCGCCTTCGGAGGCGGGTGAAGTTCTGCGCGCCCTGTTTTGCCTTTGTGCGCCTGAAAACCTCTTGCGAGCAGCAGGTGGAGCTCCTCTCCGACTCCTCTTTCCATTTGCTTCACGCACACCTGCCTCTGCACGAACTGCGGGAGCTTCTTCAGCAGCTTCTTCTGCCTCTGCACGAACTGCGGGAGCTTCTTCACCAGCATCTTCTGCCTTCAAAAGCTGGATCAGGCGTTCCAACTTCTTGGTCTTGGTCGTAAGACCCCGCAGTTCAGCATTCCGCTCAGATAACACTCGGTGTAAGTGTTTATCCTCGTACCTGCGTAAGCGAACCCTAGTTTGAAACTTCTCTATACACTTCGTATTATCTTCGCATACTCTTACACCGCAATGACGGACTCTCACGACGACGAGACTAGAATCCTGAGGGAAGTTTTTCCCTGGATGAGTGAGGGTTTTCTTAGCGAAAATCAAGAACAAGGAACGACCTCTTCTACCGTCGTTCCGAACACACCAGGAACAACGGACTCGGACGACGAGGTTACAATCTTGCGGCAGGTTTTCCTTGGTTGCAAAGCTCCACAACAGCGACACCTGAAGACGAAGCGACGACTTCTTCTACCGGGAATCAAAGGACTCCCGCAACACAGGAGCAAGCCGCCACCACCACCAACTCGGAAAGAGAGGAAGGAAACAAGTGCGTCGTCTGCTTAGAAATAGTTTTCCCTGCGGAAACGTGGGTTTCACGGTTAGGATGTGACTGCAAAAACGTGCTGTATCATCACCCTTGTTTCCAGGCCTACTTGGCAAGTTGCACGGATATTGCAAAATGCCCTTGTTGTAGGAAGATCTGGAGCTAGAACAAGAAACCTACCTGACTTTGCTTAGACACTTGAAGGACAATAATGACAAAATAAATATAAATAAGGTATAAATGAGATCGCACTAGGCTGGTAAACGGTCGTCTTACCTTCTGGAAATCAGCTCAGTACAATACTTGGCCTCGCGCATAAAAGCTACAACCTCGTTGATGTCAATATTTTTCAGGACTTCTTTCTCCACCACTTGTTTCTTATGCGTCACGCCGTCGAAACATACATTGAACTGCTCCGCCTTAGCATACCGCGTCTTCAAGAGCCCATCGCATTTGACTGTAGATGCGCGGGTATGCGCACGTGTCAGCAGCAGTGAAAGGTCCCACTTCGGAGGTAATCGCTCGGGATGTCGCTCTCGCACGGCCTCCACCTTCAAAGGCAAGGGGAAGGTTGCTTTCAATTCCTCGTGTCGTTGTTGGCTCACCAGATCTGGCGTTGCGGCTCGGAGTCCCAATAGACAGCTCCGCGTTGTTTGCTCCATGTCCAATACCTTGTTTCCCTGCCCCTTGCGCTTCCATTCCGGGTTGTCCATATAGCCCGGGGCGGAGTCGACGTCGGGATAACTGGTACAAATAATCAGCCCAAGGTTCGGGTCCTCGTCCACGCCACTTGGTAGCCATTCCTTGAACCTGTCACCAAACTTGTACTTCGCTCGGACGAGCTTGTCCGGAGCGACGTAAAAGCACCAAGTATGCACCTTGCGGTCTCGTCCAGCGTGGCCACCAAACTCTTCGTTCAAGTGCGGGTCGATCCACGATTTGAAGTCCAAGTTGCAGCCGACGACGTACGTGTGCTTGTTGATGGTTGTTATCGTCCAGGCAAAGAGAAAGGCAATCCATTGTTCCAAAGATATGAACCAGTGGCCTTTTTTATCCGCGGTCTTACCCCACAACAGCATCTTCAGCAACCCGAAAAAGCCATCGACGTCGTTGTGGGAGTGGCCTACGGGCAGACGGTGTAGGTAGATCTCTTTGTACAGCCCGTGGTGAACCAGGATGCAGAAGAAGGCGAAAACATGCCGGTTCCAGTTTTCCGACCCTCCGTCCATTTGCACGTGGCATGTTTGCCGAAAGTGCCGCTCCGTGTTCTCCACCACATACCGTAGCAGAATATTGAGCGTCGTGAGGCACATGTTCACGTCTTTGCCAGGAACCCATGGCATAAGTAAACACATGCACAACACCGTGCCGTGCATCACGACTGCTTGCAGATGAAGGTGGAAGAAACTTCCAGCTTTGTCGCTCATCGCCTTGACCTTCACGGGGAAGTGCGGACAAACGGTGTTGTTGTTTGCCGCCCCGTCGAAACAATACGAGTCACTGATGCCGAACTGGTTGGAACTATCAGCACGGGTGTTATTGTACTGAGCTCTCTCATTTCGATAATCACTCCGGTGCGCGTCGTTAAGCGTCTTCCAGTCCTCCAGGTCCTCCAAGTCCTTTACAGCACGGCGCTGCTTCGTCAAGATTTCGCATGTCGTGCACTTACCTGCACAATCCTTCCGCTTGCGCATGGTAATATGCTTCGCGCGGAGGTACTCGCGCAGATACTTGCGAAACTGCGTGATTTTAACCTGATAAACGCCGCGACGCATAAGCTTGTATGCGGCATAACAATCGGCTGGTCGGATCGGATTCATTTGGAGTTTGCCGTTTTGAGGTTGTGGCTCCGCCAACGGCAACAGCTCGTGAGCAGCGTACTCCAAGAAATAAGTCCAGTTCAGGTTCGTCGGGTCGTTGTACAGCGTCAAATTCCTCTTCCTTGTGCTCTCCAGCATGCCGCCCCCACACACGTGCGCGTGCCACTTGAACCATGTGCTTTCGGGAATAAAGTGCAGTCGTCGAAACGCATCCTTGCAGACTTTCTTGCCCAGGAACGTCAGCGAGTCGAACATCTCTATTTCAAGCTTCTGCGATCCGGGCTTGAACCTACGCGCACGAGTAAGCTCCGCGATGATGTTCTCCTTGAACTGGCGACCGTTTAGCGTAGACTTCTCACGTAAGTACGCCTGCACGGGACGATACTCGAATTGGGACAGACAGCGCCTCCCACACCTGCATTCGTTGGCGGGGTCCATCAGATCCCCGATCTTTGTCACGCTTTCCGCAGTATTGTTGGGCCCATATCCCGACGTTTTGGATTCTGCTTCCGGTTCGGAACGCTTCGCCTTTCTTGGGTTGATGGTTTTCGTCTTGCATATAAAGTCTTCCACCGTTTCATAGTAATAATCTTCTGAACCAGAAGAATTAGACGAAGCGCTAAGCTCAGATTCGCCTTCAGAGCACGACGAGCATAACATATTTCCTTCCTTCCCGCTTTAGCGACTTGGCGCCTTCTCAAATGTTTAAGCTTCAAAGTTTCAAAACTAATGACCGGCGCGACGTTCCAGGCGTTCGAGCGTTTGATTGCATTTCAATCGTCACATGTAGTCAGATCGCACTAGTCACATCACTAGTGCGATCTGATTTCGCACTAGTCGCGCGACTAGTACGGACTAGTGGCGTGAGTAGTGCGTTAATAGTGTGGTACTAGCGCGGTCCTCGCGATATGCTATCTTTAAGAGTTGATTTTCACTATCGCAAGTATACTTTTCTGTGGACACAACTTTTTATCTTCTTTCTTCTCACTTACCATACTCCTACGTAATCATGTCTGACGAAAAACTCTTTGGTGAAGGCTTCAAAGCGCAATCGGTGGAAGACCTTGACAACAGCGGCACACGAGAGGTCCGACACTGCGCCAAGATCCTTAAACGCTTGTTGACGGACGAGCAGCTGCAAACGATTTTCCCCATTTCGGGGAACAAAAGTCAACTGTCCGGAACGGGGTCGGAGGTGTTGCTCACTCCCGATATCATTGAGAACTGTTTTGAACACTACACGCTGGACGACGCGGCGTGTTACCGCAACCTGGCGTCGTGGCAATTTTTGAAATCGGTGACGCAAACCCAGTTCGTGGATAAGCTGGAGGAGGCGGAGAAACGAGGCACAAAACCAGGATTGTTTGATATTTTCAACAAGGGTGGCGCGGCGGAGAAGAAGGAGGAGGCGAAGAAGGAGGGCGAAGGGGAGGATGAGGACGAGGATGAGGACGAGGATGAGGACGAGGTGGAGGACGACCAACAGGACGAAATTGAGATCCACTGCGCACAGCCCGCCGCAGAGGACCCAGAGAAGAAGTACACGACCTTCGCAACTAAGAACGGTTTTGAGGTGATGTACAAGCTAGACGAGGACGGGGTCCAGCAGCCCGCTGGACTCGAGAAATCGGACGAGGACAACGACCGGTTGGTTCTCTGGAACTACGCAGAGAACTTGGCGATGAAGCCGGCGCTCACATTGGTGCGAGTGCATCAGTATATGCCGCATTCTGAAAGGCATCTGGTGCACGCCATTAAAAAGTACATAGTCCCCAAGCAACCGGCGGAAGAGACCGTCGACTTTGATGACGAAAACTACCGCATCCTGACGGCGTTGGCGCCAGCAGCTGCCCTGCCAGAGCCAGCAGAAGAAGCAGAAGCAAATGCAGAAGCAGGAGCAGCCCCAGCAGCAGAAGCAAAACCAGAAGCAGCAGCAGCCCCAGCAGCAGAAGCAAAAGCAGAAGCACCAAC
>LGRX02022848.1:16584-32811 GCA_001247695.2 Cymbomonas tetramitiformis | reverse complement strand
CCCCCCCCCCAACTTCCAGGCCCGTTGCAGCCCCCCTGGGGCTTCAATATGGGCCCCCATACTGAAGGGGGCAAAATTTGGCCCAGGACCGAAAAAAGATCACTTAAATGACACTATGCTAGATCGATAGAGTTGGGTTTGGGGCAAATTTTTGTACTTAAAAAAAACACCCCAAATTTTGATGTGTGATATCTGCCTATATGGGGGTGTCCTACCCCCTTTGCAAGGTACCCCCATGGTAACTATGAACAATTGGTCCTAAATGGTTAGGGACACTTCCCTTGGAAACGTCGGATTAACGGAGCAAGCCCCTTCCCCGTATGACGTCACGACTGGTCCTCTCTACTGACTTCCCCGACACTTCTCGGGCGCCCTAGAGAGTGTTGAACGGAGATTGCGACACAAAAATAAGAAAATAGTTATACTAGACTAAACTTTTTTTGTGGTCGTTCACCCTCAAACGTTGATTCGGCCAAGAAAACCGTGAATTGACGTTTCGTCTCACAACCGTCCCTGGAGCACGAGGAATTTCAAAACGACCGGATGAAGCCCTCGGAACCCCAATGGAACAATGGACGGAGAGAAATATTGTGTCGACAGACCTACCTTTATCGTGGTTACACCACGTAGAGGTTGGAGTCAGTCTCAGCTCTTACGACAATCCCCGACAGTTCTCGAAACGTAGATTGAGCCCGTTTCTGGTGTCGTAGCCTCAGGCCGTAGGTGCATCTGCTGATTGGAAGCTCATGCAAGACTCAAAAAAATATTCTAAGTCCTTTTGGAAAACTTTCCAGACACTAATCGTCTTGGGAAGTCTCGGACGAATATAAGGATTGCAACTAGAACGTCTTTCGAGCCCGGAGTAACCCCCTCCTACCTGGAAATTACAGCAGCTGCCCTGAAATTCGACAAAAATCCAAACTTGTCAAAAAGGAGCTCCAGTATCAAAAATATTCTTTTTACACCGATAGGATTAACCATTTCTCAAATTGGGACCGCATTTGCCATACCTATGACCTCGGGGCTTATGACGCTCGCAGAAGCCCAACCGTCACCTCTTTTTCAAACAAAACCTCCCTCTCCTATCTCTCAGAGGCAACATCCTCTTGTCTCTCCCTGTATGTCTACCAGCTCCCACGCTGGCATATCTCACTCCTTGGACGTCATGGGACTGAGTCAAGGGGTGCCTCTGTGATGTATCAGGAAAATGCCTGCTCGTCGCCAATCCCAATTCCCGCGCCTTCGCCTCGCTGGTACCAGCTCTCCACCCCGGGGAGTCATGCCTCCGCCTTCGTCGTCGCTGTCACCATTGGCGCCAGAGTTCCTCCCGCAGGAGAACACCCTTGTGGAGGACGTGGCGGATGACGCGGTGGTACCCGACATCATGAATGGCGGCTGGAACCATCGCGCCCGCCACCAGGCTGGCGAAGGTCCTCCCCTCCTCCGAGCTCATACCTGGGGAGGAGGAATAGTTCGCGATCCTGAGCACGGAGCTGTACCGTCCCCGTATTGGCATGGTGACCGCGGCGAGTCCGACTACTCCGCCTCGGCCACCACCATCGCCAGGCAACCTCGTCGCGGACATTCTACGGGCTCTCCTGCGCCTTCACGGTCCGACGTCGCTGACTGGCGACATGCTCGCCCGATACAGTCTGGCGAAGGTGGACGCGTTGGAGAGATCACCTCCAACATCGCGGACTCCCTTTCGCGAGAACTGATCGACCCGGACATCGCGGAACTAAGCCTAACGCGGTCTGGTGGCGTCTTCCGCTATTCCAACTCTCCCCCTCGCGGCCGTCGCCCAATGGAGGAGGCGCCTCGGAGAGGTGCGTTGTTTGGAGAATCCCCTGAGCCCGCCACCCCATCTGTACCTGCGGAAGTCCGAGTCTCATTTGCGGATCCAGTGGAAACGCCTATACCTAGCTGGAAAAAGTGCTTGTCGGCGGCTACCTTGCAGCCGCCGAGAAATCAGGGATTTGGCCTAAAAAATAAGGGATTTGGCCCGAAGGGCCTGAAAGGCCCGGCGCAAGGGCGATTTAAGGGCCCGTAGGGCTGTTGCGGAACGGAGATTTTAAGGGCCCGGAGGGCCTAGTAAGGTAATTTCAGGGGTGTAAATTGTAAAGTGATTTCAAGGGCCTGAACCCCCGAGATTAGGCCCTGTAAGGTGATTTCAGGGGCCCGGAGGGCAAAGTAAGGTATAAATTGCAAGTGACGAAGAGACAGTTAATAGTAACTAGTACTGTAAGGCGCGCGCCGATGATCGATAATGTCAAGATCGAAGATGATGAGATGTTCCCTACACGCTACAGTGACACACGACAGTTCAACAGTATGAGTATCTTGGACTTCACAAGACACAGTCGACATGCGAGTGACACCCAGCTTTTATACGGATGTTCATGACTGGATGTATTTATTTGAGCATTGTGCTTTGAAAACGCAAAACGAGGCAGTGGTGGAGAGCCAAGGATCGTGCATCGATAAGCATGCAGCAAGCGAGAGACACTTGACTCAGGATGGTCTCATAATGGAGAGTGTGGTGCATTGGAATGCACCAGCTCCCCATCGCTCAAATAAGTTTGTGCGGGACGCCCTGAATCATCATTTTGGTGGACCGACGAAGTGGCATTTCACAACCTCAGATATCCGCGCTAAGGTTCACACCGTGTCAGAAGTTATTGACCGACTTTTGAAGGAAGATAGCAAATTCTCATTTATGGAGTGAAACAATGTACCTTATGATTTCATGGTATCTTATATTTTATTGATGATGATACTAGTATTTGGTATGAAGGAGAATATTGACAATATTCCTCATTTGTAGTGATTGTTAAATTTCCTATTAAGAATTGAGGGATTTTTTGGAAGAAATATTCTTTTTTTTTCAAAATTTTCGCCTGCGGCAGGCATTTTCAGTAAATGGCCACTGCCCGCAGCGGCCGACATTTGCACTTTTTCCAACTAGGCGCCTATAGGGCATCCACCAAGGGATAGGGCACAGAGCCAGGATCGCCAATCCGGCGCGGAATCGGCGCCTGCCAGGATCGGAGCCCCTCCTGCCGCATCAGGTCGGTTTTACACAGTTCGCAGTGCATCCACTGGAGACCCGGAGCTGGCTCCTCCGCGCCTATCGCGAGCCGCTCGACGGCGTCAGCGCATATCACAAACGAGTCAGTCCACATCTATCCCTGTGACATTCCGCTCACCGGATGACAGCTCGGACCACGCCTCCGCACCGAGGGAAGCTCCTCCGCTCCTCACTCTAGGCGACTCTGGGACTCAGCCGCCAGCAGGAACCATCACGAGTTCCCAGTCAACCTCAGACATCCTCGCCGCACTGCAGGAGGAAGTGCGCAAACTCTCTTTACTGAGTCTCGCCTCCCTGCAGTCGCAATCCATTGCGTCTGGAGCCCCCACCACGGACGGGTCAGTTTCCAATGTCGGGTCTCAACCCGCACTGGCCCTTCCCGGCCCCCTGGAACCTGCCGCCTCAGTCCCCGGTCCGCCGTCGTCCTCTTCCTCCGGTTCCAAGACATCTCCTCCACCATCGCCTCCAGCCTCGGATCTGGCGGATAGCGAGTCGCGACTAGATGTCATTGTGTGGACTCTGGAAGGAGATACGCTATGGCTCACGCGCTCCGGGATCATTACAACCAGTCCCGGTAGCACCAGTCCGTCCAAGTATCGCCTTCCCACCAGTTCGTCTCCTGGAAAAGAGGACAATGTCCTAGAGCGAGTTTGGGCGACCCTGAGTCACATCGGACTGGACATTCGAGACCTCGCAGCGCAAGGACCCGTACGCACCCCACTGCGGCTGGAAGGTCTGGATCAAGGAGAAGCGTTCGCGCTCTGCGTCAAAAAGGACCAAGCGGAAAGCGCGCGCCGGACCGCGGAAAGTCGCGTAGGGCCCAGACACCGTCGCTACCCTGCTTATGTGTGGGCTAACATTCCTCCCACCACGCTGGAATCTGAGATGGAGGAATACGAAGAGTTCGGCCGCATGGTATGGGCCGCCCTCTCAGGCTCGGAGGAATATATCTTCCGTTCCCTGTCCAAGGAGCAAGCCCCAGCGTCGGCTCGCAAGGACTCTGAACCTGCATCCAAGCCTTCACAAGAGGTCAGGTTCGCAGGACCCTCAGAGTTGGATAAAGAGCACCCCCCAGGAATGATGACTATCCCGAACATGAGTCAGCGACCCGGATGGGCTGACCTAATGGGAGAAGTCGATGCCAGGACAGTCCACACCGAGTCAAAAACGGTGAGCGGCTGCATCAAACTGGTGAAGGAACTCCCGTGGTATCCTGCTCAGGAAACTCTACTCTCAGCGCAAGAAGACATCTCCGCTCTGCCAGCTTTTACTGAGGCACTCACTTATTTAGTGCAGCGGGGAATAGTCAGCTTTGCTCTCCATCGCCCCAGTTCCTACAAACTAGGGGCTACCATCCTGACTATGCCCGAACTTCTGAAAGAGGTAGCAATCCAGCGCCTACAGAAGCGCTCCCTGACCTTTTTGCGTCAGGGGGGTCTCATGAAGGACGAGGAGGCCTGGGCCTCCCGCTACCACGCGCTTCCCCCCTTTCTAGCAGATGTGGCCCGCAGCGTCCTTGATGAAACTGTCTTAATGGGCCTTGCGGGAATGGTCAGTCGGATGACTCAGCGTCGCGAGGAGTCAGCGCGTCTCTTCTGCACCCGCCTCACCGGATGGTGGGATGTCACGGAGCTCCTAGCAGGATCAGTGAAAGGATGTCCATCCATTCCTGTCAACCAGATGCTGTACCAGTACTGGTCAGGTTTGCATCTTAAACAGGCAGTAATGGACAGACTGACAGAGGATGGACTGGACATCATCCAGCCTCACCTCTGGGAGGCTCGCCACCCTGGATCCACAGCTCTTCAGCACGTGATCACAGTCGCCACTAAACTGGAGAAAAGCGAGCTCTCCCGTCTGCCAGCAGCACCTTCCCCTTCCCCCGTCCAAACTTCGGGCAACAGGCGCCGTTCGTGGAGTACTTCTCAACGAAGGACGCCAGCCCGTCTGAACGCAGTTCAGGAATCAGAGGATGAAGGAGAGGAACCCCACTCTGCAGACCTCCGCGCTCAGGACGCTGTCACTGGAGCCTCGAGTCTAACTCGGCCCCCCCCGAAAGTGCTTCGTCTGTGGCGCGGAAAACCATTTGTGGAGAGACTGTCCGCATGAGGAGCGCAAGCGTCAGTGGGTGGCCGATGCCCCCAACCGACTGGCCCAACGGAGAGTTAAGAACGAGGCTCAGGTAGCAGCATTGGAAGCAGACATGGAGGACTTAGAGGATGAGGCTGAAGCCCTGGAGGCTTTTCAAGCCGGGGAGGCGTCCGCAGCGTCTCCCGCGGAGACGTCCTCTGCGGAATCCGAAGAGGAGGACCCCCGGCAGTGAAACGCCGTACGCTGGGGCTAGGTAATCGTCCCTGGCCCCAGGCGACCGCGTTCGCCAAGAAAAGGCGCGGACCCCAGAATCCCATAGGCATAGACTTCCTGCGGCCGCAGGGATGGGGTCGCACCTGGCAACGCGGAATTAAGATAGGCGACACCTGGTACGAGCCAGCGGATCTGGATGAGAAACAGGAGAGCCCCCCCGAAAGGAAACCCGTTTTCGAGGATGAGGCCCTGTATCTCTCCAACCTGTCCACCGACGAGGATCGCCGGACCCATCACCGCGAGTCCCGACACCGTCGAAGGAGACAGAAGAATGACCCAATAATAAATCTTGGGAGAAGGAAGCGGAGAACACGCTTAGGACCCGAGGAGGTTGCGCAACCTCCTCAGCAGTTCAGCGTTGACCGCTCACACTCAGCAGAAGGTCCCTCTCCTGTCATCACAGAGGAGGTGCAGTGGGAGACTAATCACCCAGACCTATTACACTCGCAGTCAGCTGCAACTGTTCCCCCCTGGAAACGCCCTCCCCGCCATCGGGTGCCCCGACGGCCCCTAGCCTTGCGTATGCAGGAGTTGCGAGAGCGCATTCAGGGAAAAGTCCGACAGCAGAATCTTCGGAAGGAACCCCACGACGACAGTGGGGAGGAGAGGAGTGCGTCAGTCAAACCCGCACCACCTTTTAAACTTCGCCCTGAGGTTCCTCCGTCATCTTCCCGACCGGCTGCATGCCCTTCCCAGTGGCAGTCTTCGCGAGAGTACCCCAGTTCTGCGCCCTCGCAACAGACGCACCGCAAACGGTCTGCCAGACCTCGACCCCCCAAGTCCGTAAGAGAGAAAGCAGCTCTGGAAGTAGAGGTACAGCAACTAGGAGACAAGCCTCCAGGACAGAGTGCAGACTCCATAGAGGATAGAGTGAGGGCCTGGAGAGAACTCACTCACCCAGAGCAAGTGGCGGTGGCAGCCCTGACCTCCGAAGGTCACGCCAAGGTAGACTCGTGGGTACCCGAAGGTTGGAAGAGATACCGCAGTCGGTGGAACCGCTGGCACGGTCATCTTTCCTTGAACCTGACAGCTACCGAGGAAGCAGTTTGCATAACTTTAGAAACTGAGTGCGGGACCATTCCCGGCACCGGCGGAGACGTAGGAATCCCGGACACCTGGTGTAGCCTCTTTCGGGTACATCAGTATCGGCAGCGAGAGAGAGAGGAAGCAGAGAAAGCGACTGCCGCCCAACGGGCCAGTCCCAGCTCCATAGCAACTCCTGCGCCAGAAGAAACCTTACCGGAGGACTATCTTCTTACTCCCTCCTCCGCAAAGGATTATTTCGCAGTCCAAATTCCTTCATCCAAGCCACAGATTCTGGGGCTCTCGTCGCAAGATGATGAAGACCTGGATGAGCTGAATCTGACGCAAAGGATGATGCGTTCCCATCTTCAGTCTGCGGCCATGACCCTACCTATTACTCCAACCCCCTTGAATACCATTCAGGAAGCAGTCGAACCTACCATCCTAGCCAGCATCGCAGAAACCCCTGATAAGGAGTTACAAGCTCAATGGACCTCCAGAACCAGAAAACGGCTGGCCATCATCCCTGAAGGAGTAGAGCAGGAGGAACTGCCCAAGAGAAACATCTCCCTATCGGATGCTGCGAACCTCGAGACCTCTCCAATTCATGATCCTGACCCCGCTGCGAAAGCCCAGTGCGTGACAGTTACCCCGCCGGAGAATTCCATTTCTCCGTGTTTCGAAGTTCTTTCCTATCCCCTTGCAGTAGGGAGTCGCACCCTACGAAGAGAGCAGCGAAGGGTGAGAGCAGAAGCAATGAGAGAGAAGTTGCAAGCCTTACGCCAAAGAGAAGAAGAGGAAGGAGGATGGTATTTCGGACCTCCCCTTGCAGCCCAGTCCGCAGCCCCCAGCTCTGCCACCTCGCGGCGACAGAAGCGGGTACCAGCCTCACCCAAAATACACCAGAATGCCCGCAACGCTCTGTGCGCCCATCTGAGAAGGGACGGTCAGGTTATCTGGGACCACGGCAGTCAGCTGGCTGCAGCCCGAGATGATGAAGGGCCCCTGTTATTAGTATTCTGGGCCCGCCTCAAAGGACGTAGAGTAAGAGTGCTAGTAGACTCCGGAGCATCAGAAGAGTTCGTGTCTACCAAATGTGTTGATCTTCTCAACCTTACGGTAAGGGACAATGGAGACCCTCTGAATGTCACTTTAGCAGACGGATCCGTCCAGACTTCCTCGCAGGTCGCTTTTGGGAAACTAACCGCAGAAACTTCTGTGGGAACATACTCAGAAGTGGTCCAGATGCGGGTTCTCCCCTTGGGAATCAAAGTAGACATTGTTCTTGGAGGAAAATGGCTGAGATCCCTTTCCCCTGTGACGCTCGACTACTCCGGATGGGGCTCTGTCAAGTTCCACCATAAGAACAAACCAGTAAGCATAGCTGGATGTTCTCCAGGGAAAAGTCCCTCTCCGAAAGAGGCCAAGTTTGCCATGGCCCTGGAACCGATTGTCATGCTCTCCGCGGCACAGGCTGCTAAGGAGATAAAGGCATACCGCCGCAGACACAGTGGCAGTAGGAGCGACCCGGCGGGACTTCCTCATGATGTGCTGCTGGTTTTTGCAACCCCAGCCATAGGAAGTTCTATGCTCTCCGCAGTCGCCACTGACGAGGACCTACCAGACGCGGATGTTACCCCCGAGTGGCGAGAAAAGTTTGAACAGCGTTGCGGCAACTTCAAACCTTCGGTCATCAGGGAAACTTTACCCCACTATGATGACCTGAAGCGTGAGGACTTTGCTCACATCCGCATGCAAGCCCAGTGGGATGGAGCAGCCCCAAACAAACGCCCTTACAAAATGTCCATGGTAGAGTTAACTCAGTTGCGGGAAAGGTTGGATGAGCTCCTGAGCAAAGGGTACATTCGCCCTTCTTCCAGCCCTTTCGCTGCCCCTTGTCTCATGGTTCCAAAGCCTGGGAAACCTCACATATTGAGGTTAGTCATCGACTACCGGCTTCTTAACAGTCAAACTGTTAAGGACCGGTACCCACTGCCCGACATCCAGCAACTCTTTGATGAGATGCACGGAGCCAAATATTTCTCGTCTTTCGACGCGGTAGATGGATTCTGGCAGATGGCAATGGCGCCTGAGGATGTTGAGAAAACGGCCTTCACATCCCACTACGGGTCGTATGAATGGCTGGTCATGCCTATGGGTTTGGCGAACTCTCCCTCCTGTTATCAGCGCAGGATGCAGGCTGCCCTAGGACACTTGAACTTTGTTCGGGTGTTCATAGACGACTGTATTTTATTCTCCTCTAGTTTGGAAGAACATTACGAACATTTACGCATCTTCCTAGAAACGTGTCGCAAAAATGGAATATACCTGAAGGAGTCTAAGTGTCAATTGCTAAAGACCCAGATTCGCTTTTTAGGGCACGTTGTGTCTCGCGAGGGAAGTCGACCCCAACATGACAAGATCGCAGCCATCCGCGACTGGCCCGCTCTGGAGAACGCCACTCACGTTCGACAGTTCCTGGGATTAGCAGGATATTACAGGAAGTACGTCTTAGGATTCTCAGAGTTAGCTCAGCCTCTCACGCAGCTCACCAAAAGTGACGTTGCATGGAAATGGGAAGCTTTGCAGCAATGGTCCTTCGAGGAAATTAAGCAAGCTCTCATAAAAGCCCCCACTCTAGCGCTGCCCGATATGACAGCAGCTGCGAACGGAACACATCCGTTCATAGTTCAGACAGACGCCAGTGGAGTGGCCTTAGGAGGAGTCCTCATGCAGGATATGGGTGACGGATTGCGGCCCATTGCCTTCGAAAGCCGACAGTTTTCAGGAGCCGAGCAGAACTATCATGCTGGCGAGCGGGAGTTGTGTGCTTTACACCATTGTACCACGCAAACATGGAGGCATTACTTAATCTTTACCGAGTTCCGCCTGCAAGGGGATCATAAGCCTCTCGTCTGGTTAATGTCTCCAGGGCAACCCCTCAGTCGCAGACAAGCCCGTTGGTATATGGATCTAGTGGAAGTAGGAGTCCCTGAAATGGAGTACATCCCTGGAGCCTTGTTATGGGTCCCTGACGCCCTATCCCGTAGACCTGACTACAAGGAGGTCTCGGCTCGGGAAGGTCTGGTAGAGGCAGGATATGTACACCCTGTATCTGGGAAACCTCAACGCCCTGGCGGTTCTGCCAAAGCCTTTCGCCCGACCACCGGAAGAGAATCCAAGCAAGGCAGAACTCCCCTTGGCGTTGTAGATCCTAACCGGACCAAGAACAAAAAGGGACCTGCTGCGAGCATTCTTTCTTCGCAAGGTTCCCTCAACTGGATCGACTCCCCTGGCCTATGGCTAGACGCCATGGACACGCTCCAACTGGCTGAAAAGGAGTATGAGGCAACTCAGGAACAGCTCTCCAGAGCCTCTTTAGCCCCTATAACCCGAAACCAGAGGCATGCCAAGGATAAAACCCTCACTTCCACCCCGGATCACAGTGACCGTCAAGACTGGAAGCTACGTCAGGACATGTTTCAGTTTCTGGAAAAGGAATACGGACCTTTCGAAGTCGACGCTTGCTGCGACATAGGAGGAAGAAACAGGCAGGTCAATCGATTTTGGACCGATTGTCTTAAGGAAAAGTGGAGAGGTTTGAATGTCTGGTGCAACCCCCCTTTCTCATCTTGTCACCTCACCATCGAGGCAGTCCTACGTAAATATGTGGACGAATGGAGGCAAGACCCGGAACACACTTCTGCAGTCTTTGTACTGCCGGACTTCCAGTCGAGAATGCCTCACTGGCGAAGACTGTTTAGGGCTGCAGGCATGAGGATAGAGTACATCATCCCTACTCATGACTCACAAGGAGAACCTGTCCAGATGTTTGAAACACCTGACGGGGTCCGTCTAGACTTGCCTTGGCCCTTGCTGATTGTGTACGCGCCAGCAGCCAATCAAAGAGTGGCCAGGATCCGATCTACCCCTCCTCCAAAACCCATAGTCCGAAGTGGGGAGGCCGCCCAGCTCCGAGATTCAGACTCGTCAGTCTCCGGAGAAAAATTCCTTAAAGCTCTCCGGGCTGAATACTCTCGTCCCGGACCTTTGAAGGAATTAAGAGCAGAAATCCTGAAAGCCCCTCATCAGCGAACCCGGGACTTTTGCGTAATCGGAGAAGTCCTGTGGCGGGTTACCATAGGTAGATATCAGTTAGTACTCGGAGAGGACTCCCCACTGCGAGAAATCGTGCTTCAGAATGCTCACGCGTCTGTGGCAGCAGGGCACGCTGGCAGAGACAAAACCCTCGAGCGGGTTCTCAGACGGTTTTGGTGGAAAGGAGCGTCCGACGATGTGGGAAGATGGGTCGCTTCGTGTACTACTTGTCAAGCGGTCAGACCTCGGAACTCCTACCCCGATGGACTCCTCAATCCCCATCCGATTCCAGTCCGCCTATGGCAGGTAGTCAGCGTAGACTTCGTCACAGGGCTCCCTTTAACTTCCAGAGGACACGATGCGTTCGCGACGTTCACATGCAAACTCAGCAAAATGGTCCACGTAGTTCCCATGAACTTCCAGGACAGTTCTGCATCTGAAGTCGCCAGAATCTACTTCGAGCACGTGTGGAAGCACCACGGAGCCCCTATGAAGATCGTCTCTGACCGAGACCCACGGTTTCAGGATGCCATGTGGAAGGAGCTCATGCGACTCATGGGAACTAAAGTCGCAGCCACCACTCCATACAACCCCCGGTCAGATGGACAAGCCGAACACACCAATCGAGTCGTAGAGGACATGCTACGTGCGTTCGTAGGCTGCAACCCAGCAGACTGGGATCTCTGGTGTCCCAACGTGGAGTTCGCCATCAATGACACCAGGAGTGACGTCACCGGCTTTACTCCTTTTGAGTTAGTCCTCGGACACTCCCCGCTCTCCCAGCTAGACCTATTCGTGCAAGCTGCTCAGAAACCCTCCAGTCACAGGAAGGGTGGAGTAGGAACAGCTCATGAGATGGCTAGTAAGTTTGCGGCCCAACTGGAGGATGCTAGAGTCAAGCTGGAACAAGCCCAACAGAGACAGCGCGCTCAATTTGACCTGCGCCATTCCCAGCAAACCTTTCAAGTAGGAGATCTGGTATGGGTGGAAGCCAAACACCTGACGGAGAACATCATGGATAAGCAGTCCTTTAGGAAACTACAGGCTCGGTGGCACGGACCCCTCCCAGTTCTAGAACGGTTCTACAGCGATCAGCAGGCAGAACTCCCAGAGATAGACAGAGGAGCCCCGGTGGCATACAGACTCAAGCTACCCCCGAAATGGAGAATCCACGATGTGTTTGCTCAGCATCGCTTAAAAGCATGCACCAGTGGTGACCAATACTTCGCCATCCGAGGCAAGACTCCTATACCTGCAAAGGTAATTGTAGACGGACAGGCTCAGACGCACGTGGAGAAAATCCTAGCTCGCCGAGTCCGCGTCCTGCGAGGAAAGGAGCGTGAGGAATTCAAGGTCAGATGGACAGGATATTCTGAAGCTCATGATGAGTGGAAGACTAGGGAGGATCTCAACTACGGAGGGAAGCTGGAGCAGCTGGCTCTTTTCGAAGAAGCTCGTCTAAGGAAGGAAGCCAGCCAGCGGGAGCAGTCCCGGCGAGAGCGGAGGAAGTCGGGGCGCAGCAAAAGGGTCTTGCCTTCCATGGAGCAGGGCCTCACTCTGAACCAAATCCTAGGAGAAAACATTTCCTCAGGAGCTGCGAGTCTCCCCTGGGAAAATTTCGACCCATCCGAACAAGCCTTCGTAACCGCCCTCTGCGCTCAGGACCTCGCCCCACAGAAAATGAAACCCCCTTGCCGGATTTTAGTCCTATTCAGCGGAACAGGCTCGGTGGAGAAAGAATTCCTGAAGTTGTACCCTCAATGTGAAGTAGTGACAGTGGATCAGGAGAGTCGCTGGCAGCCTACTCACACCGTAGACATTCTGCATTGGGACTTTCAGCAGTACCCTGCGCGACACTTTGATGTGATCTGGGCCAGCCCTCCTTGCACAGAATACAGTCAAGCCAAGACCACAGGAGTCAGGCGGCTGAAGGAGGCTGATGCATGTGTCCGTAGGACTCTCATGATAATTGATCGATTGCAACCCAGGCACTGGTTCATAGAAAACCCTATGGGGCGGTATCCTTTCGCGTTGCGGTTCCGCGCAGTAATGCGTCAACTGCCGCCCCCTTTGGCGTGTTCCTACTGTCAGTACGGAGCCTCATATCGGAAGCCCACCTGCATCTGGACATCCACTATTCCTGAGGAACCCTTATTACATTGCACCATCAACGAGACTCCGTGCATCCATAGACAGTGTCTCGGAGTACACCCGGGGACAGCGCAACTGGGACCTCACCCGGACCAACCAGGAGCGGGACAGGCTGCGACAGTATATCCAATACCCGCTGGACTCCTGAGACACCTGTTCAAGGATTTGAGTTTCGAGCACAAAGGATCCGTGCGACCCTTATCTTCTCCTTAACCCTGATGAGTGTCAGCTCTGCAGCAGGAAGTCTCATCTTTTCTGTGAAGCTTCTAAAAGTATGAGAGGGGAGGAGTTGTGACAGGAGCCTTCCGCGGTGGCGGGAAGCGTGGGCGCAAGCAGTTGGTGCCGCACAGGGTTTCTGCTCGAGGGCCGGGCGTGACCGCGACAGCAGAGCTGACTACCGCAGCTGGAGCTGGGGAGGCGACTCCCTCGGCCGCGACCAGAGAGCGCTCGCCCGAGGAGCAGTTTCCCATTCCAGCAGTACCCGGTGGCGTCGCCGGTGGCACCCCTTGGGCGGGACACGCGCCCAGGCTACCTCGCCGCGAGACGGGACTGCGGATCAGCCCCTGGTATAACCAGAGGATGCTGAATGAGCAGCACCGGCGAGTGAGCGAGCAGTTGGCTGCTACGCGAGAGGTCATTCAAGAGGCCCGCGATTCTATGAGGGAAAGGATCGAGTGGCAGAATGACCTCCGCAGGAAGATCGAGGAGATCCGCGCGTCCAACTTGGCGGCCAACGAGCCGTACCGCGGCATCCCGTATACGGGGCGCCGACCACGGTCACCGGAGCTGGAAGATGTGTTCGAGGCGCCAACGCCTGAGCCGGAAGAGGAGCCGGACGAGGCGGTCTTGCTCCCGGGGGTGGGTGATTCCCCACCCGACCTGGATGACATTCTGAGTGACATCTCGTATCCTTGCTACAGTCCCACCAGCCCTGATGCTCATGATGACGAGGAGGGTGGAGCTGGTGCTGCTGAGGTGGCTGCCGAGGAAACACCCACGGATGCCAACAAGGTCGAGACGAGCATCCACGGTCCTGGGCAGCCTGACCAGTCTGAGGACATCAAGGACAGGAAGCTGACCACGAATCTCGCCGACGGGGGCTCTGATGACGACAGTGACCCTGAGGAAGCGCCCCGTCGTAAAAAGGCCAAGACTGAGTAGTGTGGCGCGATAGGATTGGCCGGCAGAGATCACTAATGTAGGAGTAGAATGTAGGCCCTGTCATTAGTGAGCTGTGATTGGTGCAGAGTTGAAGGAGAGATTCTAGAACAACAATTGATGAGAGAGTATATGAGTATGGCTCTCGAAGTCAATATTATTATGTTTTAGAGATACAATTTTCTGTGCTAAATAACTCTGTGGATAACTCAGTTTTACTTGCATATAAGATAAGATAACTTGATAAGTGGTGATTCTTGCCTGACCTCAAGAAGAGTATTATCAAGAGCTTTGTATTTGATAACCGTCCGAAGTACACTTGTTCACACGCTGCTCTTATGGGAGCAGCAACGCGCGACGACGAGGCGCAGGCGCAGGCGGTCATGCCTCGCGTGTACGGGTATTGCAGGATTGAGAATCAAAATGACGTGTCACTGAGACACGTCATTACCTATATATGATATATTGACCCGTCCGCTATCATTTATGAATATAATACAATTACACATATGCACCTTCAGTGCGTATTAAATATTTTTATTTTTCGTACACCTGAAACCCAACGTATATGAAGCGTCGTAGAGCGGGTTTTGATACAGTCATCACTAGTAATTAAATGGGAGATTTGCTTAAAAGAATTTGCGGTCGCGACGCGATAATTTGAAGATATGGTACCCGCATACACCGTAGATTTGATAAAAGTCGTACCATACACCGTAGACTTGAATAATCGTCAAACTCTTGAATAATCTACTTACTTTAGGTATATTTAGGTATATGAATTACTTTCGAATCAGATTGGGCAGGTCACGTTCTGGCGCGCCCGGCGCCCGATGTTTCCGCGACGTCATCACTTATCGCGCCGATGCGGTTGCGTTGTGGAGGTACATGGTGGCATTACAATCTGACGACAATCAATTGCGTGTATTTGCATCATTGACGGAGTGCTGTGTGATGATTCACTATAGTGTGGCGAGATCAACTGGTACGCTGTGCGAGAATACGTGGCGTTTCGTTAATCGGGTTGACAATCGCGGGGGCACACTCACTTCTATTTGTTTCCACACATCTGCGGCGGTCGTTAGCGATATTCAATATGGGTGATATCCTCTCCGAACTATGTTCGCTGGATGGTGGGCTAGGCAAAGGTGGGTGCTGGACTTGCAGCATCTTGCCGAACTTAGACAGAACCGATCGTCAACTCTTGCGGCAGACGTGCATTAGCATGCGTGTGGCACTCGCTGACCTCGGCATTATGCCCATACACATCAGCCGAGTAATTGAAAGCGTGTCTCTCGCAGAATGGGCGTTCAATGCGATGACATCTTCGCCTGACCTGCGCGCATATCGCAAGTACACGCAAATAGCATGTGAGGCTGCGGCAAGCAGAGGGAATCTAGATGTGCTGCAGTGGGCGCGCGAGCACGGCTGCCTATGGGACGCCTTCACATGTGCGGCTGCGGCCGGAAATGGGCATCTGGAGGTGCTGCAGTGGGCGCACGAGCATGGCTGCGCGTGGGACTTCTTCACACGTGCGGCTGCGGCGGAGGGGGGCATCTGGGGTGCTGCAGTGGGCGCGCGCGCATGGCTGCCCGGGGACGCTTTCACATGTTATAATGCGGCAAAATATGGGCATCTGGAGGTGCTGCAGTGGGCGCACGAGCACGGCTGCCCGTGGAACGCCTTCACATGTCATGGTGCGGCGGCAGGTGGACATCTGGGAGGTACTGCAGTGGGCGCGCGACATGGTTGCCCGTGGGCCGCCAACACATGTCAGTTTGCGGCGGGAGGTGGGCATCTGGAGGTCTTTGCGAGTGGGCGCGCGAGCATGGCTGCCCGTGGGACGCCAGCACATGTCATGGTGCGGCGGGAGGTGGGCATCTGGAGGTGCTGCAGTGGGCGCGCGAGCATGGCTGCCCGCGGGACGCCCGCACATGTGCGTTTGCGGCGGGAGGTGGGCATCTGGAGGTGCTGCAGTGGGCGCGCGAGCATGGCTGCCCGTGGGACGCCAGCACATGTCATGGTGCGGCGGGAGGTGGGCATCTGGAGGTGCTGCAGTGGGCGCGCGAGCATGGCTGCCCGCGGGACGCCCGCACATGTGAGTAGGCGGCGGAAGGTGGGCATCTGGAGGTGCTGCAGTGGGCGCGCGAGCATGCATGGCTGCCCGTGACACGCCCGCACATGTCAATATGCGGCGGGAGGTGGGCATCTGGAGGTGCTGCAGTGGGCGCGCGAGCATGGCTGCCGGTGAGACGCCAACACTTGCTGGCATGCGGCAGAAGTTGGGCATCTGGAGGTGATGCGGTGGGCGCGCGAGCATGACTGCCTATGGGACGCCATCACAT
>LGRX02022848.1:0-16426 GCA_001247695.2 Cymbomonas tetramitiformis | reverse complement strand
GGTGCTGCAGTGGGCGCACGAGCATGGCTGCCCGTGGGACGCCAGTACATGTCGGTATGCGGCGAGAAGTGGGCATCTGGAGGTGCTGCAGTGGGCACGCGAGCATGACTGCCCGTGAGACGCCAGCACATGTGCGAGTGCGGCGGCATATGGGCATCTGGAGGTGCTGCAGTGGGCGCACGAGCATGGCTGCCCGTGGGGCGCCAGCACATGTGCGGCTGCGGCGGAAGGGGGGCATCTGGAGGTGCTGCAGTGGGCGCGCGAGCACGGCTGCCCGCAGGACACCGATACATGACGATTGCTGCAGGGACGCGTCAGGATGTACTTCAGTATGGAAGTATTTATATTGATGATCTACCATGCGCCGGAGCCAAGGATATGGCCTGAGCATTTTAAATATAACATCATGGTGCACCCACTATACAGCGGGCCCCGGAAAACATCGGGACGCATACATAGAAGTATGTATATCAAGCACACGTTGAAACTGAAACCTGAAATTGCCAGCGAAATGAGGAACGGCCTGTCGTGTGACCTGCGACTATCTCACGTCTGATGACATCGCGATCGCGTGGAATCTGCCTTCCCACTTCGTGCTCAATATCCTTTACCGAATGTCAAACGAGATGTGCAAACTACCTCACCTCGTCTTGCCATCATTCACAAAGGAGAAGCATCACGGTTTCACGAGTAAACGCTCTCCCCTGCGCATCAGTATCTGGTGGACAGTTCCTAAAGGCGTCACAAGCCGAATATCGGACGGTCCACCCGAGACCTGACCCCTTGCAGAGCCTTTTACAAGAGGTGCAGGCAGCTCCCCATCAACGCACATAAGACTTCTGCGTATTGGGATGCGTACTCTGGATAATCAGCGCTGGGCATTACCCACTGGTGCTGGGTGAAAACTTCCCCCTGTGTGAAGCAGTGCTGCAGGTGGTGCACACATCTGTAGCCGCGGGACATGCCGGACGAGATGACACAATCCCTGGAGTGAGTTCTGGGTCGATTCGGGTGGAAGAAAGCTTCTGACAATGTTGAGCGTTGGGTTACCTCTTGCTCAGGCTGTAGAGCTGTCCGACCACGCAACTCATACCCCGATGGATTATCGAACCCTCGAACCATTCCCACTCGGCTGTGGCAACTGGGAAGTAGTGCGTGCGGATTTCGTAGCTGACCTTCCTGTGACTGCGCGGGACCACGCCTTCATTACGTCCGTCACTGGCAAACTCAGCAAAATGGTGCATCTTGTTCCCACGAACTTCAAAGACAGCTCGCCGGAGGCAGTGACCATATTGCAATGCGACCATGCGTGAAACAACATGGGGCGCATGTGAACCTGGGGTCTAACCGAGAACTCGGCTTTCCACAGGATGAAATATGGAATGATCCGATGCGTATGATGGGTACCAAGGCGACTACGGCTACTCCATACAATCCTCGTTCTGATGGACAGGCTGAACTCACGCATAGAGGTGTGGAAGATACATTATACTCGCTGGTTTGTAGATCGTCCTCTGGAAGCCTGGGATCAGTGATGCGCAAGTTTCCGGACTCAACGGGGAGTTATTTGCCATTAACGGCAACGGAGGCGATGTAACTGGTTTCACTTCATTTAACTGGTGCTGGGGTACTTCCACATGTCGCAGCTGGACATATTCTGTCTTCAGGTAGCTGCAGGACCCACTTCATGACGCAAGGGTGGAGAGGGGACCGCCCATGAGATGGGCAATGAATTCGCAGGACAACGGAAAGACGCCTGCGCCAAGCTGGACCTGCTGGCGCAGCAGCGGGAGCGTGCACAGTTTGATCAGCGACACCATCCGAAAGCCTTTCAGAGTAGATCTGGAAAATGGAAGCTAAGCACCTACCGGAGAACATTATGCTGGAAAGGACACCATGACTGTCACCTGTCACACTAACATTCCACTAGTCGAAGCACATTTATTCTATTTATTATCTGTGTTTCATTACCGATGCTAGTCCTTCGTCTATTTCATCGTTAGGCTGTAAATCCTAGCAGGTTAATTGGATAGTTCCAGCATATTTGAGTGGCGGAAGTGGTCATGCGTGTAATCATATCAGTCGTACAATAATGTGTCTACTGATCACTTGCACACATATAAGTCGCTGTCCGACTGTACTATCGGATGCCTCTGTTGACGGGCTCGGGCAAGTGCATTGTGCTAGTCCAGGGATCTCAACTAAAATAGTTAGTCTTGGTACAATGCATGACGGAAAGTACACGAGCATGTAGCAAAGCGACGTTTCCTGTGCCAGATGCACATGCATACACGATGTCACAATATAATAAATACAGGGCTAGTTAGCTGGAGGTCGCAAGGTCAATCGCTGCTTGAGCTGCAATGAGCTGGAGTGACTCAGCGGATCAGCCTTTCTTGTCACAGCTGAATCCTCATCTCCAATTTTCTTTCAGGACATCTCTCGAATCACTGTGAGCACACAAAAGGATTAGCACGTATTCTCCCCAAGCTGATGCACCATCAAACATACCATTGATGGCATTGCGGCGGGATCAAGGTGGCTAATGGCAATTGAAACAAGTAATTATAATCCTACGCGCCCCGCGACATATCATCCAACATCTTCCTGGTACCTATCATGGCACGTGTGTGGTAGAACATCCATGCTCTCTAAAGCCCGATTTCGGCGCTTCCTCCTTGTTGACCAAGCAAGGGATTACAGAGAGTTGCAGAGCAGCCGTTTACCGGATTGTCATATCCCAATCCCTCAAAGACAGGATTCAATACACGTTCTGAAATATAACAATCCTCCGACCCTTGCGGTGGCTCTGATTGTTGCGGTGGCTGCGACTGTGCCGGTCGCTCTGGTAGTGGTGGCTGGTTTGGTGGTGGTGGCAGTGTTAGGGGTGGTGGCGGTGGCTCCGGGGTGGATGAAGGTCGCTCTGGTGGTGGTGGTGGCTGGTTTGGTGGTGGTGGTGGCGGTGTTGGGGGTGGTGGCAGTGGCTCCGGGTGGATGAAGGTCGCGGCAGCGATGGCTCAGTAATCGGTGTCATCTGTATGGCGCCTCTACGGACTGACGCCTCTACGGAAAATGAGCCGGTGTTGTCTGGACGATACAACGCTGCCAATGGATTCAGAATGGTGCCGCCTACACTCCCACGAAGATGGGCTGGGGGGTCGCCCTCCTGCGTGGCACACACTCGACAGTCATTTGCATTCACACTATATATTCATGGACGCAGGGAAGTCTCACATCCATATCTGCCAGAGGTGCCAGGCTGGGGACCCAACATCGTATGGTTACTGGGGAAGATTAACCCGAGCCTAACTCACTGAGTAAAGTTGGCTGGGAGTGCTGAAAAAATTTCTACCGTACCAGGAGCCCCTGACGTCAACCCAACTTAGGTCGGTTGAAATATGGCTGGCGCCCCAAGTCCCATCGACATCGCTGCTCCATACCACGATGCAGCAGATGATCGACCTCGGCGCGCGAGTTACGCTCGCACCAGCAAAGAGGCAGAGTGCCGCGGCCGCGCAGAGCAGTGATGCACAGCCACAGGCACCGCGGAAGCTCCCGCGCCTCCAGTGGAGTGGAATCCTTTTCCCCCGCGTCCCTCGACACTTGAGTCGGACATGCCGCAGATGTAAGCTCTTCACATCAACATGGCGTACGACGCCCAACCCAAGAGGATACATTCCTCGATACACTACGAACAGCTTGGTCCGACGCCTTCTTCCGGGGCCGCCGCGGCACCTGCAAGGCACCTGCCTCGCGGCGTAGGCCCGCCTACAACACGGTGCGCTCATCCGCGAGGGAGCTGAGGAGAAAGGCGGCTTGCTTGTACTGCGACAACCAGGCGGCGGTGGCCATGCTCGGCCGCTTCCCCTTGCGGAGCCTGGAGCTGATGCGGTGATTCTCGTTGCTCCTTAGGTTAAGTGGCATCGAGGTCCAGGCGCGCCGCGTCGACATCCGGGCAAGCGAGTACGCCGGTCGTGTGTCGTGGAACAAGAGCTCGGACGGCCAGCGCCTAGAGCCAGCGAGAGTTGGAGCGGGCGGACACGAAGCGCCACAAGCACACCGTGGACCGCCCTGCATCAGAGCTCGACGCCCACTTGCCTCGGCACTACTCGCACTGGTACGGGCCAGGGTGCACGGGGGTTGCGCTCAGTGGCTCACTCCTGGCAGGGCTCCCACCGATGACCCCGGCATGACTCGGTCGGTCGATGACCACGGCATGACTCGGTGGGTCGATGACCCCGGCATGACTCGGTGGGTCGATGACCACGGCATGACTCGGTGGGTCGATGACCACGGCATGACTCGGTGGGTCGATGACCACGGCATGACTCGGTCGGTCGATGACCACGGCAAGGAGGGCCCCCGGAATGTGGACAAGGAAATACTGGGTGAGCCCCCCTGCGACGGGGGAACAGGCGGACGAGTGGTGCATGGCGCTGACGGAGCGTTGGAGAGTTGAGCTCGGTGCGAGCTCTCTCCCGGACCAGGCCGCTCAGATGCAGGACGCCACGCTGCGGGTCTCCGGCACGAGGCACCACCGGCCTACGGCTGCAGCCTCAGCCTCACGCGGTCCGGTGTGGCCTAGGGCAGATCGTGGCTGCCGGCCACAAAGCCTCCAGAGCGCAGATCGGCTCGCCCTGGTGCGTCTCATGCCGAGAGGGGTGGGGTGTGCAGTACCAAGCGACTCTCATAATGAATGTTCGAGGGGGCCAATCAGGGCGCAGCGCGCTGGCCGCCTGTCGGCCATCAGCCACTACCCCGAGAGGAAGGGGGACAACGGGCCGGGAAAGGGCCGTTTGGTGAGCCGTGCCGTGAAGGGCATGTCCTCTCTGCAAGTGTAAACTGCAGATGCCCGAGGTGAGGAGGAGACTGAGGACCTGGCTGCCTGCTCCGCATGCGGCGGCCATGTATGCACACGGGTTGGCTCTGCAGACGTCAGCCAGGGGCGACCGCTTGTCTGTGGAGGGCTTGCACGTACGTTGTCTTCGCCTTCACCTTCCGGCAGCCGGACGCGAGAGTCCTCATGCAGCAGGACCACATCATCGTGGTGTCCAACGGCGTTATTTCAGTGGCTCTCGTCCACAAGGAGAAGGGTTGGCGGCATATCCGCCTGAAGAGGCGGCTTGCCATCCCTGCCCGCAGGGATGGCAAGGCTTGGTGCAGCTGCAGCAGCACTGGCAACAGCCCAGAGAGGACATCTAGCAGCGGGCATCGTCCTCACTGTGCGAGCTGGGCAGCTACTGGACGCTGCCCTTGTAGCCAGTGGAGAGTGCCCATGGAGAGGGGTAGCATGGTGTCGGCCCAGGGCAACGACTGAGTGCAGCTGGCTGAGGGCTGTGCTACAGGGTGCGCTCCCTCAGGAAGAGGGCAGCTCTCTCATCACAGCGCCCGCAAGCGTGCTCGCACCAGCGCCCGGGCAGTAGGAGCCGTGCTGGGGGTGTGGCAGCCCGGGAGCAGGGTGCTCTGCTCCGGGTCCACTTCGGGGCTTATGGGCCCGGTATAGAGTACCAGTGTAAATTGAGATGCGACAGATCGAGACCCCTGTCGCCGTGAATTGGGAGGACCCGTCGGTCAGAATCCCTCGGGTCTGCGCTCCCGCCTCGCCCAGCCCACAAATACCAAAGAAGCGTGGCAAGCAGCCGTGCGTCAGCCGAGATTTTTTTTTTCTCGAACGAGATTCGCGCTCAGAAGCATGTGAGAAGAAAATTGTTTCAATGGACTGTTTGTGCGGCGGGGCCTTCTGCGAAGCGGTGTGGTGCGCAAAATGCATGAGTAAGTATATATTTCCCCCGTGGCTAAATACGGTTTCCAGTGTAGCTCCCGATTTGCGCACGCCGAGTGACTTTGCCGATTTGGCCCATACTTCACGCGCTCCTTGCAATTGGCTCGACCCAAAAGGCAATTGTGCAGAATGTGCATCAAAGGCTGTTCCTAGGTCCGGGACCAGTTTCTGGACAAGTGAGCGGCAGAGAGCCTCCCTCCTCCCCCAGTCACCCCTACTTGCTCTCCAATCCCTTGCCACATCACCCCCACACCTGGCCCAATGATGGCTGTGCAATCACCTGCGGACCCGCTGAGTCATCTCGCCAGACGTCATCTTGCCAGGCGTTCAGGTCACCCGTTGCGTCATCTTGCCAGGCGTTCAGGCCACCCGTTGCGTCATCTTGCCAGGCGTTCAGTTCACTGCACGGAGCAACAGGGCCTGGAGTACTGCCGGCCTCTTTCTCCTCCGCCACGTCCTCTTGCTTGCTGGGCCAACCCCGCCAGGCTACTTGGAGCTTCAATCCCACCACCACCACAGTGGTGCAGAGTAGTGCCACCGTCTATATCCCCCAGTCCTCCCCCTCCACCCCTCAACAGTCAGCTTTCAACATGCACATTAAGCATGGTCAATTTCAGCATAGGCTGGCTCTCCCACCCTCTGATTCAGCACCATAGATAAGCAACCTCGTCCGCGCGAGGGCACGCGGCCGTTGGATGCGGGGGCGCAAACCATGGGCGATGTCTAACCCTCCGATAAGGTCACTTGCCTGCTGGATGGATGGACGGATGCATGCCTGCCACTTGGAAGCTGGGCACGGCCTCTCCCACGCCACAGCGCCCACGCCACAACATGTACCACATCCTTCGGTGCAAACTTCCCCCAGCTCACAATGAGGGGAGGGAGGTCCGCGCTTGCCAGGGCCAGCACCTGTATCATCACGCCACTAATTTGTAGGCCCACGAGGAGACCATCGTGCGCAATCACCCAATCACGGAACACAGCGCTCCACCAGGTGAGTAGCACCGAGGCGAAGATGACCAGATTGCACACGACAGTCGCGAGCTCCGCCCACGCGGAAAAATAGCCGTGCAGCGGCCGAAATTTGATCAGGAACACGAGCTGCAATCCGATTCCCACACGCCTCACCCCTCTCTGCCCCATCCCCCCTCGCTCGCTCCCTCTCTTGCTCATTCACACACCGAATCGTGAGAGGCACTGCGACCAAACGCACCTGCCATGGACATTGCGTATTTTCTGGGTGGCAGACTAGTGTGCCGAGTTCATGGTTGGGGCTGGGGCTGTCCGGCCCAAGCTGGCGTGGCTCAATGATTCACAGGCGCTGCGCTTTCAGCTGTCTCGTTCTTCTAGAACTCGTCCTCAAACAAACTGCAAAATGTTAACTTCCGAAAACTGAAAATGAACTGAAACGTCTAGTGGGGCAACCCGTTTTTCGAGAAATCCTCCTGGTTGTCACTTCTGCATATATGGAGAAACCGGTCGTTCCAGGAAGTCGTTGCGTCTTCCTGGAGAGTCTAGTTGACTCCCCGACCGCTTCTTCGCACAAATAACTTCTCCAACGTAATAGAAACAGAATAGTTTCTACGGGTTGCACTGTGAACGTTTGGACTTCTGGAGATGCACGTTGCGATTCCTATGACCCATAACAACACCCCGGTTCTTGGCAGTCGGGTGGCAACGGGGAAGTGTCGAAAACTTCCCAGACTCGATGCTTCAGCAAATCTTTTGTTCGATGCCTCCCGAACAAAACATGCTGTTTGATGCCTTTTGGGTCTGCGCCAATCGATGATAACTAGTCACCGTTCTGCCGGTTTGTCAGTGTCGCCAAATTCACGCTGGCTGATCTGGTTTCTTCCCTGTCTTCCCTGGGGTTGAGTAGCCTCCACCCTGTCCAAAAAGAGGTTCGAATAGGTTCGAATATTCTCAGAATCTTCTTGTAACCGATAACTCCAATTTGAGGATCAAACTGGATGTGTCAATTTTTGGCAACAAGTTTTTGGCAATAACAATTATGAGTTAGAGCCCCCTGTCGGAACAAATTTGCCACAAGATGCTCTCATGCTTGCTGAAGAAGCTGGACACGAAGAATGGCCAAACCTGCAAAAGTCCGCGAAGATACCCTTTCGAAAGAACTGACAGCTCCTCAGATTTTCATAAGATGCTGAACGGATATGCCTTTGGGTAGTTGAATAAACTTGTCTGCTTATATGCCAGGTTTGTATAGGATGGTTTTCAGTTCGATGTGCAGAACATATACTTCCTCCAAAGTCTTTCGAAGCTCACTTTTCGTTTTTAGGCTTTACATAGGCAACGGAATCATCTTGGCGAGTGGCACTCGTCGGCTTTTCATGATTTTTGAATCTTCACGTTTGAAAGGTGTCCATGGGGCCAATCGAGAGCAAAACATATTAAAAAAAAAAGTGATTTGCGGTAGCCAAATCAACTAAAGTTGCAAAATATGCTGAATATATGGGGTATTTAGGATGTTATTTTAAAGAGGGATGCAAGGGCACGTGATGAGCCCGAGATGAAATGTTGGGGGGCAACATCCAACCAATAGTGCCGAAAACTATTTTGGGTGAAATTTTGGGCTGGCCGTAAATATGCAGATTTATCAAAGTGGAGACTTTCCCTGGAAAAAATAGAAAAAAATCCTGAATAAATCGAGATGAGCGGAAAAAATTCAAATATTTATTAAAAAACTATGAAAAACCAATGAGTGCCGCTCGCCAGGATGATTCACTTGCCTATGTAAATGCCAAAAACGAAAAGTGAACTTCGGATGACTTGGAGGAAGTATGTAACCTATGTATAACCTATATATATATATATATGTTACGTTATGAGCACGCCGCTTACGCCGGCGCGGCGTAATATATATATATATACAACGCTGTATATCCATCTATCTATCTATCTATCTATCTATCTATCTATCTATCTATCTATCTATCTATCTATCTATCTATACCTCAAGTTGTCTTCCTGTTGCACGCTGTTGTTGTATGTAAAGTTGCATATCAACATTGCGTTAATCTGCTTTCATCACAACTCAAGACTCATAGCCAGGCCACCTACCAAACCACCTACCACCCACCTGCCAGGCCACCAGATAAACCACCAGGAAGTCCACTAGCCAGGCCACTTTCCAGACCATCTGCCAGGCCACAAGTCAGCCCACCTACGAGCCCATCTGCCATGCCTTCAGGTAAATCACTTACCAGGCCACCTATCGCACCACACGTTACATACTCAATATTTTTGAAAGATACTGCCGTGGCATCCCCTGTGGCAGCGCATATCGTTAGACCCACCGAAGCCGTCAGACAGGCAGTCCCGAGGGAGCAGCGAGCTCGACGCCGCTCCAAGCACGCGCGCCTATCATACCCGCCTGTCATACCCGCCTGTGCCGCGGACAGGAGATGCATGCACGGAGGCAAGAAGCACATCGAAATCCGAGGTGGGAAAGGGTATTCCGAACATGGACTCGCCTTAATGGAGAGGAGGAGCGTGAGCATAAAGGTCTGGGGCCACGTGCACATTACTGGTTGGTCATCTCCAAACTCGCACGCACATGGCACCGCGAACACTCCTAGGATCATCTATGTCACCCTCCTCCTCCAAACCCCCTTCCTCTTCCTCCTCCTCCTCGGGCCCTCCCATAGAATAATGGCGTGGACGGTTGGCTCAACTGCAAATCTGCGCAGTCCTGATCGCCAGCGCTCTCTTCGACACGCCGCCACGCGGCCGCAAGGAGCCATTCAAGGATAGGAACGACCAGCGGACCGCCAAATGCAATGCCACGCCCCTACACACGACACCGATTATATTGAATACACCGGTAATATTGATGACAAACGTGCATTATGCGTCACGTACGGACATGGTTTCGGCTCAACACGAGGTGATTCCATATCTCTCGGCAGAGGCCCCAAGCGGTGGAAGATTGCAACGGAAAAAGCCGACACAAGGGGAGTGCGCACCGCCGTCCAGATAACCAGAGCCAACCTCAGGATATTGTAGTACAACTGCCAGTGAACGCAATCCTGCATCGAGCTCTGGTCTGTACTCCGCCTAAAAGATTGAGAGAACGTAATATCCCGCGAGGGCATGAGTCGCGCGTCCTCGTACGGGATGCACTTCCGCGCCCCCTCCTCGTACGACACCGGGTCCCCCTTTAGATTGTCGAAGAAGATCCCAAACCTGGGCCGCTCCACCTCCGCCTTATGCATGTCAATACGCCGCCTTCCGCGTTCCTGATTGGCACTGGTGAACTCCGCCTGCCTAGCCCCCCTCTCCCCTGAACCCTGCCCGGAGACCCAAACTCGCCCCAGACTCCACCGATCCCACTCTGCCCACCCATCCCAAATGAACGCGTCCCAACAAGGAAAGGGGAGTAGGGACGGGGAGGGGGGCAGAGCGTCCACACGCCGCGAGTATCTCACAATGGATCTGGAACAACAAACCCTTGGGGTAGGCATCGACGGCGGCCGGAGCTCTTTTCCGGTGCACTTTTCGGAGCGTTTGGTTCCTGCCCCGTCCTCCGAACACAGAGCTGGGGGTGTGCCTACGTGAAGGAACGCACCGCATGACGAAGCCATTAATGGTCATGATGCCAGCTGGCACCGCGCGCGCCTCCTCAAAGTCATCCCCCCCCTCCTCGTCATCACTGTCCACGCGCTTACTTGTCGCGCCCTCGTTGATCTCCACAGCCTGCGTACCACACCCGGCGCTGTGAACCAGGCGGAGGTCGCCTGGCCTGGCAGGCGGCTGAACGCGCCGCAAGCCGCTGTGGGGCTTGCGATGTGTGCAGAGGTGCCCTGTGCTAGGCACGTTTGCCACGTGGCGATGTGCTGTTGGGCATGAGGCCGGCACCTTGGCTGCGCGGAAGGTCGGATTGGGGCGCATGCGCATGGAGCGCTTCGCCGGGGAGAGCCAGATGCCGCGGTCCTCGTTCAGCCACAGCGCGTACAGGATGTCGTAGCGCTGGTTCCGGAGCAGTGATTCGTTCATCTCGTCCTCCGGCCGCACCTGCACGTAGCATGCCAGTGGTCTCTGCCCACTCCTCTCCTCCCCACACGCCGCCCCGCGCCCAGCTGATTGAGACTTCATCGTGCTTACACCACCTCCCTCCGCAGCCACAGACTCCCCGCCGCACAAGGCGCCAATGATGGGCATGGCCCTTGTCAGCGCGCGACGCCCACGGCGAGGGCGAGAGCGAGGGCGAGGGCGAGGGAAGTGAGAGCGAGGGTGGGAGGTGGAGGTGGAGGCTCGAGGGTGAGGGCGAAGGTGAGGGCGAGGGCGGGCGCAGGGTGGGAGGGGTGAGGGTGAGGGCGGGAGGCAAGGGTGGCAAGGGCTGCAGGGTAGAGGGTGAGGCTAGGCGAGGGTGTGAGGTCACAGGCGAGGCGACACCAGTGGGTGTGAGGTGAGGGCGCAGGGCAAAGGCGAGGGTGAGGGTGGGAGGGGCGTGGGCGAGGGCAAGGAAGCGAGGGCGAGGGGCGAGGGTGAGGGTGGAGGGCGTGGGCGATGGTGAGGGGCAGGCAGGGTGAGGGTGAGGTCGAGGGTGACGGCGAGGGCGAGGGTGAGGGGTGAGGGCGAGGGCTGGGGAGGGCGGAGGCGAGGTCAGGGCCTGAGGGCAGGGCGCAGGGTGTGAGGGCGAGGGGTGAGGGTGAGGGCGAGGGTGAGGGCAGGAAGGTGGCGGGCGAGGGGCAGGAGGGTGGAGGGCGAGGGCAGGGCGAGGCGAGGGTGAGGAAGCAGGCAGGCCAGGCGAGGCAGGGCAAGGTCGAGGGTCGCAGGTGAGGGCAGGGCGAGGTCGAGGGTGAGGGCGAGGCGAGGTGAGGTCGAGGTCGAGGGGCGCAGGGGTGGAGGGCGAGGGCGAGGGTGAGGGTGAGGGCTTGCAAGCGGCAGAGGCTACGTGGGCGCCACCTTCGACTGGAGTAGGCGGTAGAAGATGATGTAGAAGCCGAGGAAGAGGAAGCCATGCATGGCCACGAAGCTGAGCAGCGCGAGCACGATGGTGTCGGGGCTGCCCGCGGAGAGGCAGAACCCAGCGCCCTGGGCCGACGTGCTAAGGAGCAGCGTCAGCACAGTCATCTCTCCGCGAGGGAAAGAGAGCACCCTGGGCATGCTGGCAGAGTCCACCATCGGCAAGTGCATCCAGACCCACTTTAACACTGGTCGAATCTGTGACCGCCATTCACCCCCCCCCTCCCGGTGCCCTGCTGCTCAACGTGGCTCAAATTTTTGTCACTGACCAGACCTCAAGGCGCTCCCTAGGGGAGCCTTTGGTCTCCTGCTGCTGCCTCAGATGCGGGATCCGCAATTTAAAATCGGCAATGCAGCGGCACGAGAGTGACGGCTCAGGGTGACTCTTTCACCCGCAGCAAAATACAATGTATCCAGTGCTCGATGATCCCCTCACGCCCGCGGCTAGGGCAATGCCCAACAAGAGCAGGAACAAGCTCAAAGCAAGGCGATACGCTCGTGCCGTGGTACCCCCCTCCCCCCCGATGAGGCTCTGTTGCGCTGTTGCCGAGCCGGGAAACCACCGCTCCGCAGATACCACGCAGGAGAAGGTGCAGCACGCGAGGGCTCCTCGGTAGCAGAGCGGGAGGCAAAGGAGCGGTGATGAAGGCGTGAAAGGGGTTTGAAGACGAGAAGAGGCGTCGGAAGAGTGGGGCCAAAAGTGATATGCCTGGAGGGGAAAGGCGGGAAGGGGGTCGGATTCCCCTCCTCGCAAGTCCCCTAAAGGTCCTCTGTAATTCACCGCGCTTTGACCACACTGCGCAGAGCGCGTCAGCGCCACCTGGCGCAACCCACTGCAAACAGCGCGTTCTGCACTCGACATGTCTACCGCACGTCGCATCTCACGTTTTGCTTTGTTATGGTGGGAGGAGATTAGGGGGGCAGGTGCGAGAAGTCAGGAGGGGTGGGGGGGCAGGTGAGGAGTGGAGAGGTGAGGGGGCAAGTGAGGGAAGTGGGGAGGAGGTGGGGGGCAGGTGAGGAGTGGGAGGAATTGAGGGCAGGTGAGGAGCGGGAGAGGGTGGGGAGCAGGTGAGGAGCGGGGGAGGAGGTGGGGGCAGGTGAGGAGTGGGAGGAATTGGGGGAGCACGTGAGAGTGGGGAGGAGATTGGAAGGCAGGTGAGAAGTGGGAGGGTGGGGGCAGGTGAGGGAGTGGGAGGAGCTGGGTCGCACGCTGGCGATGGCGGCGAGGGCGGTCATCGAGCGACGCATGATGCGATAGAAGGTCGATCTGCTAGTTGCCTCGTTGTGTTCTGGGTAGACGTACGTCGGCAGACTCTTGCCCTCCTTAATCTCAGCAGCGCACACGCTGTTCCTCCGGGCAAGAAGCTCGTCCTCCGAGAACCTGCACCGCTACTCCCCGCCTCGATTCTTAGCTCTTCACTAAGCTCACTGGCCTTGGTCGGTTGGGGAATGCCCAGCTTGCCGGGCCTTGGTCGGTTGGGGAATGCCCAGCTTGCCGGGCCTCCGTCGGTTGGGGAATGTCCAGCTTGCCGGGCCTTCGTCGGTTGGGGCACGCCCAGCAGCGAGCCTCGTCAGGCCCCAGAAATACCCCAGCTGCAGACCTTCGTCGGACAGGGAATGCCCAGCAGCGGGCCTTGCCGTCAGTGAGAATGCCCAGCTTGGCGGGCCTTGTCGGTTGGGAATGCCCAGCCCAGCGGGCCTTCGTCGGTGGGGAATGTCAGCTTGCCGGGCCTTCATCGGTTGGGGAATGCCCAGCGTGCCGGGCCTTCGTCGGTTGGGAATGCCCAGCGTGCCGGGGGCCTCAAATCGGTTAGTGCCGCATATGCCAGGCAGCTAAATGTTGATTGGGGAATGCCCAGCTTGCCGGGCTAGTCGGTTAGAGGAATACCCAGCGTGCGGGCCTTAGGCCGGTTGAGAATGCCGCGTGCGAGGCCTTGTCGGTTAGGGCATGCCCAGCTTGCCGGGCCTTGCTCGTCGGTAAAGAATGCCCAGCTTGCCGGGCCTTCGTCGGTGGGGGAATGCCCAGCTTGCCGGGCCTTCGTCGGTTGGGGAATGTAGCTTGCCGGGCCTTCGTCGGTTAGGGAATGCCCAGCTTACCGAACCTTCATGGCGAGAATACCCCAGCTGCGGAGCCTTAGTCGGTGGGGAATGCCCAACGCGGGCCTCCGTCCGGTTAGAATACCCAGCTTACCGGGCCCCTCCGTCGGTTAGAGGCTACTAGCTTGCAGACCTTAATCATTAGAAAATGCCCAACTTGCCGGGCCTTCGTCGGTTGGGGCATGCCCAGCTTGCCGGGCCTTCGTAGGTTGGGGAATGTCCAGGTTATCGGGCTTTCGTCGGTTGAGGAATGGCCAATCTACTGGAATCTGGTTGGTTCAGGGAGGGTAGGGAAGTTATAGTCGTTTGCAGGCGTCACATGCGCTCAACGACGGCTCACGTTAAAGGCATGTGCGCTATAATTAGGTACACACACCTAAAGTTAGACCAGCCGACACTGTTGGAGTAATCCAAGAAGCTGTTGGGGAGGACATTGGCAGGTGCGCGTATGTAAGCCATTAGGAACATCGTTTGCATCTGCATTATGCTCTCCATCGCGTTGGAACTTCCGGAGGAGACTGCCACTGTCATAATCACTGAGGAATCCGGTTCATTCACTCTGGGATCGATGCGGTTAGGTGGCGCGGTAGTGGGAACAGTGGTGGGCACGGTATTAGAGATGCAGTGGGGTGGTGGGGAGATGTAGTAGTAGGAGTGGATAGGGTGGGTGTTGTGGTGGGGGATGATGCAGTGGGGAGGTGGTGGGGGGATGTAGTATGCAGGTGGATGGTGGTGGGTGTTGTGGTGGGGATGCAGTGAAACAGGGGAGGTGGTGGGGGCGTGTAGCAGGGTGGATGGTGGTGGGTGTTGTGGTGGGGGTGGTGGTGGGGAATGCAGTGGGGAGGTGGTGGGGGGGATGCAGTGGGGAGGTGAGGTGGGGGATGCAGTGGGGAGGTGGTGGGGGATGCAGTGGGGGTGGCGGTGGGGATGCAGTGGGGGAGGTGGTGGGGGATACGGTGGGGAGCGGTGGGCGAGCGATTGGGACACCGGTGGGGCGTGGTGGGGAGGTGTGGAAATTGTGGCAGTGAAGCTTGAGTAGAACAATGGTTGGGCGGCAGTGGGACTGGTAGTGGGGGCGGCAGTGGGAGCGGCAGTGGGGGCAATGGTGGGGTAGTAGGGGCAGCAGTGGGTGTGGTGGTTGGATTGATGGTGAGGAGGCCAAAATAAAAAAATTATGACCATTAGAGGCGACAGTAGAGGCGGCAATTGAGGGCAGCAAGGAGGGTGAGTAGGGGCGGCAGTGGGGTTGCTGTTGGAAAGGTGGGCTCTACAGCGCGTGTCAGAATGCCACTCGAAACAACGCTGCATGCGCGCGTTGCTAAGATAAACATTCATCATTTGTGGGGGCGCCTCACGGAGAATTGATTAAGCAAAAATATGAGGATAGCAATTGCCCAGAAAGCGGCGCACGACTAAGTGCAACACATGCGCTAGGCTGCCTTTGCGGAAGCGCACCTGTGGGGCAGTTCTCCCCCAAACCAGTATTATACCATAAGGTCACGCTCTCAATGCTTGAGGGGATCTCGCCGCACAGGTTGGGGTTATTATTTACATACCTGCACGCCCCCGCAGACAGGGGCCTTCACGAGCAACCCTCTGCTCCCTGCTTCTTGATATGGATCAGCAAACAAAGGCGGAGCTACCGTGATGTCCCGCACTACCTCCTTCTTCCCGCACCACTATGCAACGGCTGTTGCCCCGTCCTCCCTGCACCAATGTGTGACGGCTGCCCAAGGCTGCTTGCTGGCGGCACCACCAGGTACACTGACTGGTACAATCCGGAAAAAGCCATCAGCTTCCGGGCAGGATGTCTCAAAGAGCTGTGCCTTTGCCTTGTCGTGAATCGGGTATTTGTTTTGGCATGCTAGAACATACGACAAACTGGCGACTCTGCACACGACCTGCTTATATACATCGCATTTTTGGGGTGCTTTCGGGTCTGCTGTCAGTCGCCACGTTGCCGCGTTTTCCTGGGAATCCATGCTCGGTCGAGGGTGATGACCAATGCGTGCTGTTTTGGAAATCGCCAACTTTCAGTACGGATAACACTTAAAACCTACTCGTAAATATGGTAAAATATGGTAAATATGGGGGGTGCAGATGCACAATTAGGTTCTTGTGATCAGCATGCACCGTCAGTTGTGTCCCGGGAGCGGAGTGGTCGAACGCGTCTCGAAATGTGGAACCCAGTGGCTTTGGCTCCCAGGCAGATGGAAAATCTGGCTCCGTGATAATGGAGCCGGCTCGGTTGTTAGACCTGGATCTGGTACATGCGTGAGGATTTCCGGTTGAGCTGGGTGTGTGTGGGCATTTTGGGATATCCACACTCTGCCGCAAACATTCGAGCACCGTGGGCATCCCGCAGATATACCCGTCGGCGAATATCAGGCAGCAGCGCCACCTACATCACACGCAACTGAGCATGCAGCCGTAACTCACATACAATCATGCTAAGCTACAAACGGAACGGCATGGGGCCAGCCAACAAAAGCCAGCCCACCTTCATCGCAGCGGATGTGAGAAACCCTAAAAACCCTAACACCCAGCCCACCCTCATCACAG